>VZTI01002182.1:124773-160923 GCA_013397865.1 Struthidea cinerea | reverse complement strand
AAAAAAAAAAAATAGTTACCCCTTAATCCAAAGGCTTCAGCAGCACAAAGGGGAATGATTTGCAGTTAGGGGCCAGGTGCACAAGCTCTGGCAGTATCTCTCTCTCCTAGAGACAGGCTGCTGGCCTGACACAGGGCTTCTTAATATGTCCTTAATGAGTCATCCTCATTATCTACACGCAGAGAGCAGAGAAATGAGCACGTGCACACTTCTCACAATTATACCCTCATCTTAGCACCCCACTATTAAAAATGCAGGGTAAGCAGAAAGTAAGGGAATAGTAGAGCTAGAGGTACTGCAGGGTGGGCTCTTATGACCATTTGTTTTATTTTTACTGCTTTCTAGTCCATGCAGATTATTGGTGTTCCACAAAAAGCCTACCAAAAACATACGGCACAGATTCCCACACATGCAAGTAAACAAAAAATATGAAGAAATAGAGGTAATAAGGAAACTTCAAAGCTCAAACATATTTAATTTTGCTAGAAATGTAAACCATTGTGGCAAAGGACACAAGAGATTCTGATATGGTTTTAAAAAAAAAGAAAAGGGTAAGTTTTTAATCACGTCTCAGATCAGTGTATCTTTGTACGAACAGTATGACTTGAATATGTAGTTTCAATACTCAGAGAGGTTCAGCTGCCTAAAAAGCAAGATCAATTTACTGCTTCTGAGCTCTTCCTCTGTTCACCACTGTGCAACTCCACTCCTCACTGCTGTAGCCTCAAGAATTTTACGGCATACTAACCAAACTAGCACACTTATGGACACATATATAGTCATTTAGACAGAAAAGCAAACATAGCTGCTCCTTTATCTAAAATTTTGGGCCTGAGCATTAAGCAAGAATTTACCTTTAGACATGTCATGCTTCCTTCTTAAAAAGGAAGGCTTTCTTTCTAATGGAAGATGGGCAAAATTACATATCTAAGTATTTCCAAGGATTCATCTCATTCTTTTTTACTTCTGCAAACTTTGAAGAGGAAGGGAACATATCGGAAAAAAATTTCAAATTTTGATAATATATGGAGAACCCACTGAAATCCCCCAACCTAAATTCTGAAAAATAAGTAAAATAATTACATGAACTTTTCAAACAATGTTATTTTAGAATAATTCTGCTTATACCAGTGCACACTCATAAAACAAACAAATATCTTATTTTGGTGAGATACGAATGCTTGAACAAATGCTTTAGTATTCCATCCCAACCATTTAGCTCAACTTTTTAATCTCCTTACCAGTAATATCAGTTGTAAAACACATTCTCTTTCTTTCTTTTTCTGCTGTGCCCAGCCATTCTCCAGCTCCTTCTCCAACAGTGACTTCTCACTGTGTGAGTGGAGTTGGTGTCCTCCCAGCGGGTAATTAATTGGCTGTGAGGGGTAATTTTCAGAGAGATTGAAAACACCTGAGTGGGAGGAACAGCTATGGGGTTGATGGCAGAACAGACGCTTCTGCTCTCACCCCACACAGTCAGGGTTCAAATGACAAAGTCCTAAGAGTTCTGCACTACCTCGGAAATTTAAAATTCTTATGTGAGGACGAACTTAATGTCTCATGATGCTCTCTCACCTTGTTAGCAGGGAGCCTTTTAGCTGAGGACTACACCTTCTCTCTGTCGAAGGAGGGAGGGGAGAACAAAGAGGGTCTTGGCAGGAGGACACCCCTCTTCTGCTTTTCATCCCACTTTACTCTTTTCCAGTGTGACTTATCTCTTGGGTGAAAAAACACTATTGAGGGACTGAGGCAAATAATTTCAGCGTGTACAGGAGAAAACAGGAAGCTTAAAACCTCAGTTATAAGAACCATACTGGAAAATAAAAGAGAAAAAATTGGTCTCCATTTCGGAAAAATGCTCAGTCAACCCCTCCTGACCTCAGTAGTGTAATATTACAGTCAATATTTGTGTCTCTGCTTTTTAAAGTTATTCAGTTTATTTTGGGAAGTTCACAACAAAAACCACATTGAGTTCTCTTGCATGTGGCTCAGATAAAATGTGCATTACCTCAATACAGGCACTACAGGTAACCTGGAAAATTTAAATAATCCCAGTGGTGAAGGAACTGATACCGGCTCATGATGCTGATTAAAAAATTCTGATAATCTATTTCTGTCCCCTCACAAATTAAAACTAGAAAATAATCTAAATACAATGCAAAAAGGTCTAATTAATTTACTTTAAAGTGCACAGATGTCTATATTTTATTTTAATGTATTAATTTAATAAATACCGCTTATAGGTATTTTTCTGCGTTCTTTTGTCACGTCAGTACCATGCTTTATAAATTTAAATTACCTGCAATGATGAGGATTAAAGAAATTATAAAATATGACTAGAAGCCAAAACTAACTGTCAATCCAATACTAAACATAATCTTAGCATGCCAGGAACAATTTTATTTCTTAATATTGCATTTATTCCACCTTGAGTAGTTAGATTTTCACTCCCTGAAGCTAAATATGAATCTAAGAAACCTGCGTTACTGCCCAGCTTCAGTAAAAGAAATAAAGGCATTCCATCATATTTTGTCTCATTCTATGTTAAAGTGCCATATGTAGTTTAATCTTCCTTATGAAAAAAGGGAAATCAGACATTCTGATTGACTATTTAATTTCTTACTACTCTGTATTTCTTTGCACTAATGATTTACACATAAAATAGTCTATGTTTTCCTTGTTTTCAAACTATGCAAGGTAAGGAGACTTGGAGAAACAGATTGGATTTAGCACTGGTAAATGATCAGTATATTCTCTTCCTTCTATGTCCTTGCATATGGACAGGAAACAAGCTCACTGGATCTTTTAAAGTGAAACTGGTAATATTTAAAGACTTCCAGAGAAACAGATGGATAAAAGGTTTAGTGAGGAAATATTTAATCAGAAGAGATTTGGCAAATTAATCTGTAAATGAATCCTTGCATGTGTGCTCTTTTCATTACAGGGAAGCAATATCCCGGCTGCCAATCATTTCCCAGCATTTTCAGTGCCAAAGTGCACCTTACCCCACATTGCCCCCTCAGACTTTACTGTTTTAGCAACAGCCTCCTATACTTACAGGCCAGATAATACAACCTTTTACATTAAAACAAAACCAAACCACCAAATTTCCCACTTCGACTCCCCTGAGGATTCCTGAGAAAGATTCTGCTTCTGGAGGTTGTTGATTGGAAAAATCCAGAGGTTACCTAATAAGGGAGTTGGAGTGTGACTTTGATGTTCCAGACATGAATGATTTGGGGGCATGTGTCTAATCTTACAATTCAGGGAAGTGAGCAAGGAAAAAGAACAAATGTCAGCTTTTAACTGGCCATATTGCTTTCCAAAAAAGCCCCACCAGACTGTTTTTTTCAAACCAGTTCTATAATGGCCTAAATTCACTTCATAGCGATACCTTACATGCCCTCACCATTATGTTAGCTTCTGAGTATTTATAGCTCCACTCTGTATCACAGGAAAAGTATGCAGGGTCTTATACACTGGCAAGCAGAGATCACAGTGTCAGGAAACTCTATAGTCACTTTGCTATAGTGCAGTAGCTTCAACAAAGAATAAAACACAAGCCTTAAAAAGGCAAAGCATCCAGTGTGTGGAACATCTTAATCTGTTTCAGAAGAACTATTTAACCAAGAGGTATTGATTTCACATTGGTGATTCTTTTTTCTCATCAGCTTCCAGGCATAGTCATAATTTATATGTAATTCTGAATAGAAATCTAGGCTGAAATGACTGCTTGAAACTCTAGACAAGTTTTCTTTCCAGCCCTTCCTGAGTTTATAAAATGGAACAGGTGTTACAGTAACGGGACTTGTTCCTTTCCGCTTGAGGTAACTCTGTGTCACACAGAAATTGAGAAGCTCTTGTCTGCATTTCTCCAAACATATTAAAGAAGGCTTTACTGTGAAAATATTTGATAGAACTAATAACACTAATTTACTGCCATTTACCACAGCTGCCTCCCATCCACTTTACACTGAAACATAATTATGCCTGTGGCATCCCTTCAGGGAAACCTCCACTTACCATACCTGTAGCATTAAAGTGACAAATAAATTTGGGGAAGGTAAAACATAACTATTCCAAGACAAGCAGGTGGTTCTATGTCTAAATTGCTCCATTGTGACAGCTGCATTTCATCATTTGTGTGTACTACATGAAAAAAAGATTTTAATTTTAGAAAGCCAGTTTAGAGAGATCACTAAGGGGTTAAGTAAAAAAAAAATTATATCCTTTCTCAGTCTTCCAAATCTTTAGGAAGGATGCTTTTTCTGCCTCCACTGAATGAAATGTAATTATTTAAAATCCTGTTGGGATTTGTTTACGCTACTATAAAATTTGGTATGTCGTATACTCCACGCCTGGTATGACTTTAAATAAACAGTACGGTTGCTGTACTTTCCCACCCAAATATTACACCTTATCTCTGATATAAATGTAAATGCATGTTCATGGTGAAGAAGAACATCTACCATCTATGCATGTTCCTGGCACACAAAGACTACCAGAGATGTTGCAATTTTGCTGCCAGTTTAACCTCATGCTTTTCAGAGCAAGGGAAATGTGCAGATCCTCAGCTGGTATGAACTGAATTTTCAAAGGTATAGGAGTGACTCTTATAATTATTCATATCAGCCTCTATTCCTGTCCCTTTAAAATCCTTAATACATATTTTTTATTATAAAGTTATGAGTGCTCTCTAAAGTGTGTGTTCAATGAATAGTTATTATTATCATAAATATATCATACCTGCAATCCCCAGATATAGTCCTGAAAATAAGAAAGCACAGAGCCAAACAGACATTAAAATGAGCAGTGCTTAATCTTTCTCAATACAGCTCAAGTTCATTTGCAGAATACACTTTCTGGAATTATATGTTCTTAGCTCTTCTAGAGAATTCTCATTAGATGAAACTAGGAAACTTTAGAGTATTGGTATTTTACTTTAAAATCCAGGAGCCTGGATCACAGTTTTCCATCCCATGGCCATCTATGGGCTAATAATTTATACATTAACCTCAGTTTGACTTCTTATATTGTCAGCAATGTGGAAATATGTGATTTATGTGATTTATGAGGTAAAGAAAGTTTAATCCATTAGAAGAAAACTACTAAGTCAAGCACACCACACTGTGGGCTAAGTCGTAAAAGGCTCATTCCCACTAGACATTCATTCCTTTCTGGATCTAACCCTTCTTTGCCAGCAACTGCCCACCCACATAGATTATAAAGGATTGTTTCAGCCTAAATCTTAATGTAATGTTAAGAGAGAAAATTGGATATTTTCTACTGGCTTCTGCATAAGGGTAAATTTCACCCAGAATGTAAATCAGATTTTTTATATGATTCATTTTGTTTCAGGCTATTACCTAATAATTTCTGATGTCATCAGAAAGATTATGGAGCAAACAGATTTTGTCAGGGGGATAGCCTAAGTGATTTCTTGAGGCCTCTTCCAACCCTATTTTTCTACATTCCTATAATTTTGGAAAGATGCTAAAATTTTCATACTGTAGCTGGAATCTGAACCAGATTATTGCTTCACTATCCTGAATGGCAAATGTGGAGCCTGAACACCAGACCATCAAAACTGAGCATTAAACTCCATGACATACAACAGAGGAAATGTTCCATCCAACTCCCCTGTGTCCTTGCTGGAATTCTTGAAAATCCTGGCATTGGTTCTCTTTTCAGACAATCCTGTTAACACTAGGAAACCACAAAAGTCCAAAGAACCACACAGAAATATGATTAGTAATGTACTTTGTACACTACACAGAGAGTAGGAACACAGAACATAGTAAAAGCAGTGTTCTAGTATGTGTGTCCTTAAGGCTCGGACAGAGGAGAGGGAATTGAACTCCTGAAATTCCTGGGGTAACTTTGGGCAAATTACTCAAACTGAGTCTAGAATGCTAATTTGTTATTTTGGAGTGCTTCTGTGCTCTTAGTCAATTGGCTTTCTTTCTCCATGTTCCAAATCCATCCCAGAGGAGAGTCCACACCCTCTATACCTTGAACTTTCATGGAACCAGTGCCACTGGGGGTATCCACACTGCTCATTCTTTCAGGACAGCACTGGGCTGAGACATTCAAACTCCAAACCCGAAGCTATAATAGATGTTTTCATATGAGAAATAGTGCCAATGAGTCCTGTATTAGGGCTATTAAAAAACTGTATAATTTCCAAGACCCCAGCTGGTATTTCTAATATCTCTATGCTGCATATTTCCATAAGACAACTTAGTAGAGCTCTTTGGGGATCTCAGGACTGTTCTGCACTGTGACCAGTAACCAGAGCCTTTATACTCTAGTTCTCCATCAAACACAGGACTAGTATTCCCTTCTTTATAAAAATGTAACTGCAAGAAACATTCACAAAAAATATTGTGACACCCAGGTACTAAATTATCGGGAGTGAAGGGAAGTACCCTAGAATGAGGTAACTGGCATATAGGCATTAAAAAAATACTGTTATTTTGAGTGGGATAGATACGTCTCCACAAAAAAAGCAAAATCACAGCAACTCCATAGCACTAGGTAAGAGAGAGAGGTTCTCCACAAAAGTATTAAGAATGCCTTCATCAACAGAAGATCAGATTATCACAGAGGGGAGACTGGTTAGCCAGTTGCACCATAAAGAATGTTCACAGGTAAAGCTGTCTTTAGTATACCTCTGGCTCAGACTCTGGAAAAAACAGGTGATGTTTTGATTCCAGGCTTATGTTTTACCTCTAGGCAACAAAACAAGGCAGAAAAGTTTCTAAAGCTGGGCAAATCTAGGAAAAAATCTAGAAAATGCAGCACTTTGATCAAACTAGTCTCCCTCTAACCATAGCTAATGCCACATGAATCCTAAAAAAAACTAAGAGCCAAAGAGGGATGAAAGAAGGGGATGGGGCTTTATATGAATGCATACACCTCTAAGATGAGATAGAACATCCATCTCTGAGAATTCATAATGCAATATTAAAACTGTAGTGTTGTGAACGGATTGATAAAGCTCTACTGGGATTGCTTACAGAGTGTAAATACACTGAAATACAACAGAACCTCTTTGCACTTCAAAACATGTTTCTCTGCAGTGTAGACAGCCCTAATAAGTAAAGCAGCCCATCCCAGCTGACATACTTCAGCAATTCTAAACCACAATTATCCTTTTGTGTTATTGTTATGTGCATAAATGATTTTTTTAAAAAACTTGCAAAACACAAAATACTCCTTCCCAGAAGGGAAACTGTATAGTCAGAACATCTCATTGCTCTTCGAAAGAAGACAATTATGAATAACATGATGGGAACTTTCAGAACATACTGCATCAATCAAGTTCTGTATGAGTAATTATAATAATGTTTTGTAACATCATTCATTTTGTCTGCAGAACATGTCTCAGATTTCTGAAATACAAGACTTGTTCCCCAAAGGACATTAGCCCTCAGCATAAGTTCTTGGCTAATTTCTGTGATTCTGCTGAGAACATCTGAGTAGTAAAGAAACATTTGTTTTCTGGGCTAGGATTTGGGTGTTGGGGTCACAGACCCAAAGTTTGCAAGCTGGCTTTTTCCTTCTATGGCAATTGTTGTTTTGAAAGATTTCACAAATCACAGTCCGAGCTGTTAGGTGTAGGAAGGCTTGTGTCAGTAAGTATTAAAATTCCTTCTTCTTCCAGTGTGAAGCCAGCTCACTTCCTTCTCTTTACTGCTTCTCAAAAGAGAATCTACCTATTTCTTATGGCGATATCTTCAGATTTCAAGTTTGTGGGTTTTTTTTTTTTCATTTTTAATAATAGTATTAGAAAGAAAGGAATTAATTTCTCTTCAAAAGTCAACACATTGAGAATAGCTTTACTGTTACAAGAAAGAACAAGATTAAGGCTTATCTTCAAAGGGCAGAAATTGGAAAAACTAGTCAAAGAACTAGTTTGTTACAGATCACATAAACTTACAGTAGATTCAGAAATTATTACAATGGTTCATATAAGCAATGATCCATCAAGCATTTCATTAAAATAGTGCAAAGGAAAAGATAAACTTTAAAGAAAGGCCAGCATTTGCCCCGATAAGACATATGGAGGAAAACAGATGCAGAACCAAATGGGGAAGAGAGGACTAGAAAGGAGACAAGGAATTAATTATTTGAACTGACATCTCCATGGGAGATACCAGAAATGTGAGATGGTTGTCAGTAACAATACGACCTTAAGATAGGTTTTAAGCAAGACGGTCGTGTAACGAAGCCCTCAGTTCTCTGAAACAAATCTGCTTCTGCTTACTTTATGTGGGTCTGCCTCACCACACAAGAGGTACAGCCTGGCTTCCAGGATGCTTGTGAAATTAAATTCATTTTTAATGAGGAATCATATTAAGTCTTTTGTAAATTACACCAATTTGAGTGAAACCAGCTCTGAATTAACAATTTCATCAGAGTTAACAAGCAACACTTTACAAACCAAGAAACTTTTATTCCTATTTTTTGTAAGGAATTTGAAAGTGATCTGTTTCAAATGCAAACAAGTCAGATGAGATGTAAAGAATGAGATCTGGCCCAACCTGTTGGTAAGGAATTGAGTTTGAATATAATATTTTCTCCCTCCAAGAAAATAAAATATACAGGATTATTCTCTTCCTCAATTTTGTGGTATTTCTTTACCTTTCCATCTATTCATACCTGTTTCTTGTTTCTCCCCTACCACTGCGCTACATCCCAAAGACAACCGTTTACAATATATTGTAAAATATATTTAATTAACAGTTCATTAGTATGAGAGTGAAAAATCTTCACCCATTTTTTAGTTTTATCGTTTCAGCCATAAATTTTGCTGATTCCCAGCCTGATGATTTATTAGACATTTCTCTACTAACCATGGTTCCTATTGCCATCTTCCTACTTCCTGTGTTTCACAATATTGTGAATGTCCACATTTTTCTTGAGACGTAATTAATACCTGGGAAACAGAACAGCATCCTTGCATTCTGTATGTCTTCAGTCCTCCTATGCATCACAAAGAAATCAAGAAAATAAGAGTCTTATGCAGCTGCATGGCACATATATTCTTCATGGAACAGTATGTCCTAATAAATGACAGTGACATGAAACTTGTTTCTGATGTGTAAGTCTTCTGTATTCCAAGTTCAAAAGGAATTCAGCTGTCTGCTCTTCTTAGGTAAGTTTGAACTGCAAGATTACTAGTGCAATATTTTAACATAATATAAAGATGAAAGTAGGCAGCCTCCATAACACATAATGCCCTTCAATTGCTCTCCCTTGGAAAAACTGAATCAATAAATGAGTTAATACTATAGCATTTACATGCCTTCACCTATAATTCTTCTTTTGCTCTGTATATTGTTGATCATCTTGCACCAAAATAAGCTTTTTTAATCAAATATTGAGGCATCAGTGAAAGATGAAAAACTCAGAAATGTTCAGGTGACAGCTGGCCACTAAATTTAGACCTGAAGGAAAGACTGTTCTTATATCTGCAAGTCACAAGGTTTTCACATTGTCTATCTGCTATACCTGAGCATGAACAGACTTGGGAGATGTAAACCAAGCAGGTCTGTTTGTACCTCTGTACTGCCCAGGCTCTGGTCACAACCCGTACAAGCAAATCATTTGTTAATGAAACAGTTCCCCCAGAAGGCACACCGGAAGGCAACACCAAGAGATTCAAGTGACATTCAGATATGGACCTAATATTTTCCTTAAGATAATATAAGGCTCAAAAATCCTTTCCTAGGTAAGGCAAGACCCAATCTGATGGAAAGCTGAATAGGAGCCTCATAATGTTTACCTACAGTATTAGCCCCCAATAACAATTTCCTTAGGATAAAAGAAATGAGGATATTTTTTCAGTATTCTTTTCTATTTTTTGATATTTATTATATAAATTTTTACTGCAAAAGTGTCACATTAAATTTTTAACATTAAAAATTTTAAATAAAACTTCCGCTTGCAGCAATTCCAGCAATAATCTATACTTCTGTTTGTAAACATCTCTTGCAGAGGTGTTTGACTGCAGCTGCCTATGAAACACCTTCTGAATGAGAACTATTTGGCCATGTTGCATGACTGTTACCAGAATAATTTAACAAGAGAGAACTGCGATTTTCAAAAAGGGTACCATTTCATATAGTCCTCACCATTTACCTTGAAGATACAGTCTCTGAGACTTGTTTACTGTAAAGCAGCTCATCAGTCTCAGCAAGGACTTAAGAAATAACACAATAATAATGATAAAAATAATAACAACAATAATAATAAACAGTCACAGGTTTAGGAAGTTTCAGTTTGTGAAATACACCTCCCCAGTGGAAGGGGTATGATGCCTCTCATACAAAGTATACAGACATCTAGACTTTGCAAACAACCCTGGTATTTCTTAAAAAGTATGTTCCTGTCTTCCCATTGAGTCCATTGGAGTTACTGAGAAGAAGAAGAAGAAAAATAAAAGGCATCTTTTGGTGTCTTTCGGTGAAGTCTGACAAAGTTTTCACAGAAGTAGTCCACTAAGGCTGCATGACAACAATGTGGCAGCTGTAGGGTCAGGCCTGGGATGGGTGCTGTGGGCAACATCAGCGACCTCAAAATGCCTGAATCTGCAGGCAGCAAAGGCACACACACACAAAAATGAAGGGAAAGAATGAGAAGGATGATCTCAGAGACTCAATCACTTTAGCCCATTGTGGACTTGACCATCCCCTCTGTTTTGCCACTGACTAAGCTACTCTCCTGAGCATAGAGCCATAGAAAAGCCTAGGGTGGGAGAGAGGTGTCTGGAAATCATTTGGTTTAATCTTCTGTTGCAAATAGGGCTTTAGGTTATGTTATCCAGGGCTCTGTACAGACAGGTCTTAAATATTTCCTGTGAGATACACTCCACCAGTTCTCTGGGTAACCTGTTCCAGTGTCTAATTGTTCTCATGAAGAAGAGTGACAAAAGAACCTCCATCTGATCTATAAATACCCTCCAGTATTGCACCACTGTGATAAGATTCCCTCCCCTGAGCATCCTTTTCTCTAAGTTCAACAAACCAATTTCCTTCAATTTTTCTTCATTTCTCAAGTTCTAGAACCCTCTAGTCATGCTGGTCATTCCCTGTTGGATCATTTCCAGCTTTATCATGTCTCTTGAAACAGGGAGACCAAAACTGGACAGTGTTCCATGTGTGGCCTAACAAGTGGTTGAGTAGAGCATAATAATCACATCCCTTAAATCCCTTGGTTACACTTCTGCTGACACAGCCCAGGCCGTGGAGGTGTGGATGTGTACACCAGAGACTTAGCTACATGTAACTATGTTTACATATATAAAAATTCCAGAAATGGTATTTTGACATTCCCAGTGTGGCTTATTCCTTACTTGGTCTATGGAAAGCACTTCTATTTTTTGGTCTCCATGGCAATTCAGGTTGTTTTTAATTAGAAGCTTGTTACAGTATCTCCAGGCTGAATTGCGCAATAGTAAAGGAAATCAACTTTGAAAATAGAAAAGGCTCCTGTTGAGTAGATTAAACAAATAGTGCTTTTTACAAAAGATAATTTTCTCCCTGTCCTAAATTATTGTTGCTCTGGGTCTGATTCTATATGAAATTTAGCTCCTAGTTTTGTAGGGAAACCACAAAGAAAATTACATCAATAAACCTATCCACTGTATATTGAACATCTTACCCAGGGGTTGAATAAAATATATGCACAAATTAAGAGAAAAATTTTCATGCTTTTAGAACTACTTAAGTTAAAAGTAGTTAAAAAAACTATCTAAGAACAACTTAGTTTGGAATCAATCGTAAGCAAGGCCAATCTCACAAATTACACTGATAAGTGAAGGAGTAGGCCACAGTGACCTATTTCCAAAGGAGCATTTGTGCTACTATGGTAATTGTAAATCATTGTCATTCACACTTAGTGATTAGTTACTGATGCTGTACAACATGGAACAGCAGCAGCAAAGAAAGTGTATGAGGCTTAGACCAGAATTCAGTACAGGATATGGTTAGGATATTAAATCAGAAGCTGATCATAAACAGAATTTCTAGTAATCTCTTAGCCCATCAGATTTATAGAAATCTACTGTAAAGCCTAGTAACACAAAGAAATCCCTTCACACAGCACAGTCAAAAGTATGTAAAGTGTGTCCTTGGCACATGCAATCCTTTCAATTTCAGTACATCCTGAAGCAGATGGAAGCTCTCCTGATGAGACTTTTCCTTCCTCTGCATGGGAGTCCCCCCGTATCAAAATAGAGTTGCTTCTTTCCTGTCACTCATTGTTCTGGCCCTGCGGGGTTAGGAGATCATTTTGCAGAGCCAGGCACCTCTTTAATTAAAGATATCCTTTTAGGAGATAGCTCTACAGCATCTTCACAAGGGCTAGACTGGGTGGGGTTTGATCAGATATGGCTGATTTTAAAGAGCATTTCTCCTTCAGAACAGCACTATGGCACGTAAAAGGAATGCATTTCCAGCTATTGCAGCTTGCGTAGGCATGCGATTACTAAAACTACCGAATTGCGAAAGTTTTTTTTGCTGATACTCATATAAACATCTACTGTAAGTCATATCCTTTGACAGGAGGAACCCATAGCTTACACCTAAAAATCTGTATTTAGATAAACATAAAACTGGAACTGTAAATCTAAAAACTCCCCTATAGATAATAGAGATGTCTTTTTAAGTGCTTGCTCAATCTTTGCCTTTAATATTTGTGCTTAAAGCCACATTCCACAATTTCGTAACTTTTTTCCTATACATAATTAACAGATTTCTTTTTAAATAACCGAACATCCGTTGGAAGGTAGATTGAATTAATTCACTAGTTTAGACTTTCCTGAATTTAAGTGACTAATTTGAGAGACAGCTGGCTTAGCCAGAGAAATGTGTCCAACAGAAATTTAATATGCACTGCAAGACTGATTTTTTTTGATGACTTTACTAAAGAGTCTCTGAATAGCTGGTCAAATTCAAAATACCAGTATGTTACCATAATTAAAGGTTTCTTACTGCTGGAGTTGGATTCAGAATCATTAATTACTCAATGATTACTCAAAAGGTTTCTCATATTCCAAGGATACTGCTTTTGAATTTTGTGCCTTTTAAAAAAAAAAAAAAACAAAAAAAAAACCACCCAAACCAAAGCAGAACTCAGCCAGCTTTGGTTGTGGTCACAAGTATTTTGCAAAGCTGCATTACTTAATTAGGAAATTTAATCAGAAAGAGATTGTATGACTTAATATCTAGTTGTGCAACAAGGAGTACAGACCATTTTTTGTGTTATAAGATAAAAGTGGCTTGAAAATGCTGAGGCTTTGCTGAGCAATCTAATTGCATGTCTTTAATTAGCATATATGCTAATTTCACAATACAGGTCCTCAGGACAAAGCCTGTCTTAAAAAAAATCTGTATTCTCGTCCTTTATTGAAAATGCTGATCTGCTGTGTAAGGAACCGGCACAGGATTTAACATTTCACATAATTACATATAATGACATCTAATATTTTACGCAACAAGATATACTGACAGCCACATTTGAAAAGCATGATGCTATTAGAGAAATCAAGATAATTAGAAAAATTAGAAAAAAACCTTTAAAATATTCTGATTCTGTTAACTGCTAGGCATTCACTTCAGTGCAATAAAAACAGAAGGCAGTGGAGAACTTACTGGTGAAAAAGCAGAATGTAGATGGCTGTCATTTAGGTCAAAGATAATTCTTCATTGACTGGTTTCCACAAGCAGTATAAACCTATATCGCTAAACAATATTACATCATTTTCTATGAGTGACATTTAAAATTGGCCGTGTGAGATAAATATATAATCCTGATATCCTTGGTGATGGCTTTGCATGTGTATCTTTGATTTTAAAACACAAATGGGCCTCAAAAAAGCTATGGAAGGATATGGGGAAACTACCTGGCATTTAGTGCTAACAGAACAAACCATTTCAATGAACAACACAAAACATGGAAGTAGTAGTGGCCATACAGCAAGCAAAGAGCAGTACCTGAACAAGGCTATAACCTTTTTTAATTATTTCACATACAGCTGTAGGTATTTTCTTTGGATAAACTGTGAGTCAGTTCTCAGTGTACTCCTGTCTCTGCCCCTCAATCATTTCAGGAGTGCTCATTCTATTTTTCTGTCTTTCAGGAGAGTGCAGAGGACATGCCTGTATTCTCACATCAGTCACAACAGAAAGCCACGTCCTCTCTGTGGCTCCCTGTGAATGCCTCGGTGAAAACGGCAGCACAATGGCAGCCCTGTACGTACACAACGTATCCCAGCAATGAGCATTCTGGAGACACAGCCAAAGAGAGGTGTCAGGAGAAGAGACTGACAAAGAGCTGCACTCTGATCCAGTCAGCCATGCACACCAAATTCTTGGAACCATAGAACATGGTATGTACCCAGAGGCTACCGAGGGATTTTGAAGCCTCAAACTCTTCAAAGGGTGGCAGTCTCAGTTTGCAGAACTGCACTCTGAATGTGCCACGCCTCTCAGAATTCTCTGAAGGAAGAGACACAGAAAATCCTTTTATTGTGGTTTCTAACTTACTTTGCAAGTTGCATTTTTCTGAACAGCCAGTTCAAAGAAGACCACTAGTGACATTTTTAATCTCTAATTTAGGAAAAAAAAAAAAAAAAAAAAAAAAAAAAAAAAAAAACCAACAAAAAAACAGGAAAGAGAACCTAAAGGTAGTGTGAGGATCCATAGCAATGATTTTGCATTTGGTACAAACATCATAAAGTTGCTTTACAAACTGTTGGCCAAACACCACTACAAAGATTTCTAGTATTAATGTTAGACACAATCTCTTAAATTTAAATTGCAACGGATTTTTCCAAATGCTCCAGATGTGCATATGTCTGCAGGGCGGAAAAGAGGGGCAAACAAAATCTATGCCCTTTTTTTTGATCGTAAAATATTCCAAAAAAATTAACCTTAAGAAAACAGTGCATGTGTTTGGATTATTTCAAAATCTAGTTAACCAAACTTGAATCTCCAGGGGGTATATTTTCAGATTCCTTAGAAAAATAAGCCAAAGGCTTTAGCGGATACTGTTGAAAACCACCAACAGCTAATGAGAACATTTTTATTTCATTCATAAAGCTTATCAAACTCATAAACTAGACTACAGGAAGAAATTATTCTGTATCTATTGGTTTAGAGAAACTATAGTTATTACTTACTGTCCACTCTATATGCTAAGTATTATTTTAACATGAACAGTTAACAGCTTCTTGGTAATGTCACAAATTTATACTTTCTCTCTAGTTTCAGAGAAGGTACTAAGGAGGCTGCAGAGAAAGTAGATACCATCTGAAGTGAATGAACTGTTACAGATATGCTCTACTTTCAGGTATTATTAGAGAGATGAATTTCATCGGGCACTTTAGGGAATTAAAAGGACACTTTTGGGTACCTAGTGATACTAATGTTTGAGCTCTACACTGGTAGAGAAACTTATTACACAGAGATGGTGTAACTATGTGCATGGTACATTAAGCAAAGAACTTGAAATATTAGCAGCTAAATTGTCAAGGAAAACAATCTACCAGATGCAATATCTTTGAGCTACATCCACCCAACATACTGTATGTGACTCGGGAGCAGGTGGACTCTGCTGCTACTGATAAATATAACACTTTAAACACAGGATAAATACTTTCTGCACCTTTCTAAAGCAAAAGAATTCTTCTCAGAAGCCAGCACTTTCTCAGGTCATTACTGGCTCCTGGTGAGCAGTCCAGAGCATTTATACTCTGAGGGACTCCCACAGTCCCACAGAAGGCATGAACAGCTGGCTCAAGATTCTGGACAGCCTTCAAAATAAACCCTGAGTACAGTTCTAAGCCAGCAACAGTAAACAAGTGTAGGGGGAAGGGGTCACAGAGGCAGCTTGGCATGTGTACAGGTCACTGCACAAGCCCAGGCATAATAAGCACCATTCATACCAAAACTCATAACGCAACTCAACACAAGTTGATCTTCTGACACTGTTGTTTCCTCTGCCTTACTCATTCTTTTCATGCAAAACCATACTTTAATAAGTTAGGTAGGGCTTTTTGGTGGTTTTTGCAATCATTTTGTATCACCAACCAAGATAAACTACTCATTATTTTAAAGAGAGAAACTTGTTTGAGACTATGGAAGATGTGCATTGAAAACCCTTCTATTACTTCTTCAGCCATCTTCAACATTTTTACTTCAATATGCTGAAGATCAACAGAGAAAAAGCACCAGCCTGGGGAGAACACAAGAGCAGGCAAGTGTGGTGTCTGTTCTGTCCGGGACAGATGTGCTGACAGGCACAAGTGGCTTTCCAGCAGCAGGGATACTAAATTTTCTTGTACCCACTGGTGATAACATGCTGGCTCCAAAACCTAATTGTGTGTGAGATCCAATAGTCATTATATACAACAGTCTGAATTTATGGAACTACATTATTTACATCATTAAAAAAAATCTGAAATAGTTTGCCTGTCTTTTAGAATTATCTACACTTGAGGAAAATTCATACAAGCCAGTGGAAAAGAATTCCATCATGTACATCACAAATCAATTAGCTGAAGCATTGCTTGGCTAACTATGAGGCTGCTTTTAAGCTGCTGTAGTAGCTCTTGAACAAGAATAGAGAGTGGAATTTTGCTCTTTTTTTTCCTTCTATGGGATATTGATGCATTTTTATGCCACTTGCATTCTCTTTGTGGGCTGTTCTTTCTGCTAGATGTCTAATTAAAAAAATATTAAAATGAAGAGCTGCTAGCAATGAGCATATTACAGAATTCTAGATCTAGTAATATAATTGAAATGTAGCATTATGAAGAAAAGGATTAATAAAAAAATCTGTTTAGACCAATGTTTTGCAGTTGTGAATAAAAACTACTTTAAAAAAAAAAAAGATGTACACATAGAATTGATGAAAAAAATCACAGTTTAGGAATTACCATATGTGATGATCAATAACCTGTTCTTAAATCACCTTTAAAAGTTCCTTGAACCTCTTAGAAAGTATAATGCAATAACTTCACAAGAAAGACACCTAAGTCCATGTGGTCCAACTGACTTCCATCCAGACTTCTGATGGAACATCAGGAACAGCTGCTTGAGCAGTGAAAGCTCTTCCAAATTCAAAAGCCTTCTCTTGTGTCTGCTCTAGCCTAATACAGTTGCTGCCAGCTGCAGTTGCTGGGGCAAGAAAACAACCAGTGAAAGAAGGAGCTGCAAAGTCCTCCAGAAAAATGTGTGGAAGGAAGGAAAATGTGTCCCAGGGAGATGGAGCAACATTTAGATTTGCCTTTCACTCAAGCACATTCATGTAAATCGTTGCAGAGCTTGGTCATAGAAATGTTTAGTCTGAAAAGAACATCTGAAGTGTCTCTCATGAATGTTACCCAGACTTCAGTTTTGTATCCTCTATTACACTAGGCATAAAAAAAAAAAAAAAATAATATTATGGAATACTCTTTATTCCATGTCTCCAGGAGAGAGATTACACTGAATCTAATAACAACTTATTCATTTGGCTCTCAATTGTTATATAATGTAAAAACATTTTACACAAATATGTGATCAATGTGTACACCAAACAGGCAAGGACAGGAGTGTGAGTACATGAAGCAGGAATTCATATCACCAAAGCTGACAGACAAGACAAGCAGAACAATCTCCTTACTACACATCAAGGATGACCAGCGAAGCCGAAACCAAGATGAGAACTACTGTGACAACCCTTTGGGAAAGGACAGGGCATTAGCATAAAAACATCACACACAGTCAAGGAAAATCAGAGAAGGAAGAAATTATCACCTTGGACTTGGATACTAAGAGCCACAAAGGATTTAATCAATAGTCCTAACTATATAGCATCAGCTCTGTAGTATTGTATCCTCGGGGATAATGTGTTATAAACCAACAGCTTTGTATAATTAGTAAAGTATAAGGATTAATCTTTGCCAAGAAATGTGTTGTTGATTAATTATTTTGGTAAGGTTAATCTTCTAAATATTCATTACAGCAATCTATAATTCCTTTTCCGTTATCCACATGTTCACCAGCAACAGCGTTATAAAAAAGACACATTAGGTGAGCTATAGAATGCCTCGGCTGGTCTCCAGCAAATCACTTCAGTGCACAACAAGCTGTCAGCATGTCTCATCCCACTAAATGCGACACAATCACTTATTTTAACAGGTGTAGCACTAAGAAGTTTTGCTTATCATGGGAAGTTTTGACATCAGCTCTTCAATCCTTAAATTTTATCTTTTTAACAATCAGGAAAAAAATCACTAGGGCCACAGAATCACAGTAGTGACATAGTAAACTCCCAATATGGACCCACCTTCTCACAGTAAAGGCAAATTAACTCTGGCCAGTAGAGAAAGCAACTACAGGATATCTTAATTTTATTATTATGGATATCTCAAGTTACCATGATCTGTGAGATTAGACTCTGATGTCTCTGAAGTCTCATAACTGTAGAAGATTTATTCAAAAAGACAAGATAAGAATTAAGGAACACATTCCCAAAATTTATTAGCATGCTTTCTGCACAATCCCTTGGGAATAGTTTTTCATCTTATATTATCCCTTGAAACTTAACTTTTGGAACAGTGTCTTGTTCTAAGTTGGGCCAATATCACAAAACGGATTTGAAGTCAAAGCAGGCCATGAACTGGAAAGAGCAAAAGTTAGGGTAGCAGCAGAGAGAAAACCACCAAGACCTATACAAACCAGTCTGCACAGGTCACAGTCCTGCACAGAACTGGGAAGGAAAGTAAGGAGACTTCAGCTTGATGCATATATTTCATTTCTCACTTTTCAGACCTGTTGTCCGGGTGAGCTCAACATAGGCACTCAAAGAGCTAGAGGACAGGGGTTGATGAGGCAGAAACAGAGAGAGTCACTAACTACAGGCTCAAAGATTTTCAGTCTACAGTAGCTGCAAAATATCAAAATCATAACACGGTGATTTTGCCAGAGAGGTAAAACAGTAGTTGTGTTCTGAGAATTTAGGGCATAGAAAATTAAAGACATTATTTCTATTTCTATTTCTTGCTGCTTTGCTTTTTTTGGAAATTCTCCCAGGACATTTTGGGTTGGTCTCTTTACACTACCTCAACTGGTCTATGGGAATTTCCAAAATCCAAGCTACAAATGAAGATGTAGATTTTATTGCCACATCTAACACTGGGAACTATTAATTAAGGAAAATGTGATGTGTTTATATTAGTCAGAATCACATAATTTACAGGGGCAGACACAGCAGCTCAGGAGGACTGAAAAAACCTGTATTCTCTGTAGACAGAACATGATTAAAATGTTGAACATTTCCCACATCCTTTCATAGCATTAGGCAGGGGTCTGACTATAATTTGAAGACTAAGCAGCAAACTCAATAAAAACTCCACTCATTCCTTCATATTCCCCTAATACTGTAGTTAAACAGAGAGCCCTAAACCTGTAAGAAATCACACGGAATCATCATGTTTACTGTTGGCTGGCCATGAGAAACTGTTCCAATGACTGGATTTTAAATCACTGATTCAGTGATTGTAAGTCATTTGTTTCACTGAAACGCTGAAGTTTACCAGTTTTCTGTTTCTGGGAAAATGGGATAAAAGGCACTCTAGGGTTCAGGAGCAAAGGTACTTTTACAGGATATTTTTCATCTGTCATCTTGACCATTTATTTAATTCCTTATCTGTCAGCATCTGTTATTTTTTTCTCTTACCTGTAGATTAAACTTATTAACACAGGACCAATGATTTGGAGTTTATGCTCCCCTGTATGGCACAATGCAAGTTCCTAAACACTGCAGTAACACCATGAAATACCACTAACAGTCATCAGTTGAGCTGTATCTCCCTGAGGAACACACTGTATCAATGTAGCTTAGAATTAATGACAGAACAAGGTCAAACTGCAGATTACAGCCCACCTTCGATGTAAGGCTTTGTGCCTTGACTTAAAAGCTGTGTTGGGTTCTAGTATTTTAATGAAGTGCAGCAACTACATACAAGTTTTACTGTAAATCCATTCACAGCCAGAATACCCATACTGTAATTGTGTAGTTCTCCATCAAGAAAAGCACCTAGAAACCAAGAAAATTACAAACATGCATCGAATATCCTACAGTCAGAAGAGGAGGGAGGAAAAAGAGAGCCCTTTCCTTTCTCTGTCTGGTATGTTAAAATGTAAAGCCTTTAGAGCCAGCTCAGTCTTTTCAATATGCATTTGGACAGTGCCCAGCACAAAGAGCCCGAGTTTCCAATTAAAGTGTCTATTCTGCCTCACAACAGGAATGAATACGTATTGAATATATTCAATAGACATTAATTCACCAAATAGCTTAGGGTGATATTTCCGTTTCCTAAAAGAAGAGGAGAGCTTGAAAGGAAGTCACTTGGGCTGTAAACAGAAGATTATCATATTCCACTTCCTTCTGTGACGATTTTTCTTTTTATGGCTACCTGATTTATAGCACCATACAAAGCTCAGCTGCCAAGTAGAAGGGAATCTGAGCAGCAGCAGAGGCTCCTTTCCCAGATTTTAACTCCATTCTCACTCTGGCCCACAGTGTCCACGCAGCACATGTTTGCAGCAAGCAAACCAGCCTATAGATGAAATAAACACAGCACTCAAGTCTGCACTCAGGAGAAAGACACTGGTTTCCCACATTCTGAGGGTGTGCCTTCCCAAAGAAACAGGAACAAACCACAGAAGCAGCGCCTCTAATCCTTTTCTCACTCAAATTCTATGGTAGGAAGGAAGATACGGTTTACGCAAGTGTATCTAACATCTGAACTTCAAACTCACACCGGCACTAAGGCACCTCTAGCCTGATCATCTGTATTTCTGTCAGATAATAAGAACAGATGGTGATATTTGATACAAACTAATCAGCTGACTTAGCAAAGAGTTGGGTATACATTTTCATAACAGGGCATCTGATGAGGCTTGATAAATAAAATTTCCCATGGGAACAGAATACTGGAAATACCACCCTTATAATAGAAAAATATAACTAATTCAATAAAGAGCAAGCGAAGGTAACCTTAATTATAGAAACCTCAGTGCTTACAATCTTTATGCTACTGGAATTACATTTTCAAAATATAATTGCCAAACGGTGACTTTCCCACAGCTAATAAATGTCAGCAGACAAATCAGTCATGAATGTCCTGTTCTTTTCCTAGAGAATCCCTTTGCACTAATATAAGCATTATCAAATAAAATAACTGGAACTAAAGCTGGTCAAGAAATTTTTATTAAGTGCTCTTCTTCAGAAAATACTAATTTTTATTGTCATTAACATTGGGGGGTTTGGCAGAGAAGACTTGATTGATTTTCTTTCTCCCCAAAAAATCCCCAAGCTTGAAGTGTCCAATTTCTGTGACATTTTTCAAAGAGAAGATTAACCCTCTTTTTTGTCATTACTTTTGGCTGTCAGAAGAATAGTGATCTAAAAATCTTTAGGCTAATAATAGAGAGCTTCACTTGCTGATTTTTCTTTTTTCATTTTAGAACTAAAATGTATTTCAGAGATTATTTTTACCCTTCCTTCTGAACGTATTTTTACTTAGGAAAATATTGGAGCTATTATAATGACATCTCAGCTGTGCTGAGAACGAGCAAAGAAGTTTATTTAGCAGAACAGGATACAATAAAACTTGCTTTGTTTTCTCTGATGTCTTGCATATGAGAGAATATCCATTATTGACCAAGAGTCAATGAGTTCAGCTATAAACTGAGCTAGCAGCTAACTCTGCACGTCTCAAAAAGCTTAGCCTTTTTCTGTGCACTCTTTGAATTGGCTTTCTCAAATACACATTCTTGACTGTGCAATTCATATTTTAAGTGCTATTCATATTATATTCCAGAGCAGCTTAGATTGTTCTTCCCACAGGATATTCAAAATCACAGGGTAAAATTGCTTTGGTGTCAATGCAAATTCATGGGATTCTGGTGTTCCAGAGACGAACACTTAATTGTGCCACTATCACTCCATTTGGTTCGTTGCTCAGACTAGATGGATTTCACCTGAGGAAAACAGGATTTCACAATGCAAGAGCTCTTCCTCTCTGCAGACCACAAAAAGGCAACATGAAAACAATAACTACACAACAGGAGCAACAGTTGATAGGCTCATTTGGTGTTTTATCAGGTTTCCCTCTCTAGGATAAATGGATTACTCATATCATGGAGTAACTGTCACCAGCATAGAATAATAAAGTCATTCAGGCTGGAAGGAACTTGTGGCTGTTTTGTAGGCCAACCTCCTGCCCAAAGCAAAGCCAACAGAAATAACTGTGTCAGCAAAATATACATTTGTCTTAAAAGATACACAAACCTTGTAGATTTCCCTGTTAACTTTTACCCTTTGAGGTTCTTTAAAACTTGGTATCTTTAATATTGAAGACAATAAGTGAACTAACCGCATCAGTAGAAAGGTCTTCCAAACAAAATTCTATTCTGTTTGGTAATGTAGTATGACACCTGTTTCCTTGGGCTCATGTACTAATTTCTCAGCAGGAAGGCAAGAAGCAGAGGTATGTTTATTTGAACAGCTGAAGAGCAGTGCAAAGAGTTTATGATGGGAAGACCATGACCTACAAGAATCCTCTCTATTGCCAGCTGTTTTTAAAACCTCTATCAATTTGAAACTCTATCACATATAACAAAGAACTAGGAATTTCTTACTTAGTGAAGCGAAAGATATAAAGTCTCTACCTGATGCTTCAAAGAGAAATTATGAACGAAAATTTTAAAAATATATTTTTCTTTTTATCCCCATGGATCTTATTCTTAGTAGCAATAAGCCCCACCAAAATAAAAAGGCTTTTTTAGCCTTCTTCACATCTTTCTCTTAGGGACCAAGGTCAGCACAAACAATAAGTTAGGAGGAGGTAAATAGGGTGTAGTCTACAATTCATGGTGGACAGCCAGTGCCTACCCTTACATTTTGAATTCTTGGTCTCAATGAAGTAGTGCTGAAGAAAATCTTCATGTTCAGGCTCTGTTTAAATAAAAAACACTGTTGGAAAAAAAAAAATTAAAAAATTCTACCGAGGAGAATTGATGGCAAATTAAAGAAGAAGAACTTATGACTTGAAAACAAGAGGAGGAAAGAGTTCTCATTTTACTGACAGAAGCATGATAGAATTAATGACAGTATCTCGTAAAACTCCTGTTATTAATATTATGTGTCACATTTCAAATATGAAACAACAAGATGGACATAAGCAAGTACTAGATAGATTCCTTCAGCTGTGGGAAAAAGAAAAGTGTGGGAAAATACAAATGGGAGGGGTAATGAAACTAGTGCTGACCTTTGTTCAAAGTTCCCAAGAGTAAATACAAAGCAAATTGTAGCTCGCATTGTGGCAACCTTTTATGGTGCCCTACATTTGAGTTGCGAACTCTGCTGTACTCAATAACAACAGCAGAAAAGAGTGAGGATATAATGCCTCTTCAATTCTTCAGTAATTCTAAGACAAAATCCACTTAAGTGTGAGCTATTTTATTTACCAGTGCAATGCCCTAGAGATTTTTTCTGTTATTCTTTTTTTTCTCTCTTTTTTTTTTTTTCCTTTATTCTTTTTTTTTCTCTCTCTTTTTTTCCTTCTTTGGTTGCAATTTGCAACAGAATATCAAAATGAACTAAACAAAGCTGAAAAAGAAAAGTTGTGTTCTTTTTCAGGAACAAAAAATGTGCCTCCATTATGCTGTTCCTCACAAGAGAGGCATACAGTCTTCTGCCTATATGCTTTTAAACATGTTAACAGTGTTTAAAAATTATTCTTCCTCATTTTGCATTCATTAAAGTAGTGTTTTTCAAAGTACGTGCTGCTACCTTGTAAACCATTTCTCTCCTAAAAATAGTGCATTTTTTGTATTCTATTATTTTAGTTCTAAGAAAACTCACACAATAAATATTCTCAGACACTGAAAACATTAAGGCATAAAATTAAACAGCCACAGCACCCACCCTGCAAAGCCTCTCAGCTGTGTACAGAGATCTTCCAGGAGCTTTGCTGGTGTTTTAAAACACTTGAATTGCTGCCAGATGTGCAAGATATGAAATCAGTTTATTGCTGCAGGGTGAGATTTTCTAGAGAAAGGTCCAGCCCTCATGATGTTTCCAGGCATTTAATACAACACAATAGAAACTCGGAATGTGGCTAATGTAGACATGAGTAAGAAAGTTTTTCTCAGAATTCAGGGCATATAAACAAATATTTCAAAGAGAAATTACTAAGTTCTTCTTAGAATTAGAAAAAACAAGAAAATTTAGATTTCCTCACAGACAGAAACAGGACTTCTACATTACCTTTCTTGAATCATAATAATTCACTACTGACCAAAACAAAGAGTTTGCAATCATTTACCATTTTAGACAGGTTTTTTTCTCCTCTAAAGCTGGAGAATAGACCCTTCCAAACCTTTTATTC
Source organism: Struthidea cinerea (assembly GCA_013397865.1). Classification (NCBI taxonomy): domain Eukaryota; kingdom Metazoa; phylum Chordata; class Aves; order Passeriformes; family Corcoracidae; genus Struthidea; species Struthidea cinerea. Next base: position 136,472 of record VZTI01002182.1, on the reverse strand, counting down.
ATTAGATGTGAAAGACACCTCCTCTGCAGTCCCATCATCCTACTCTCTATTATGAAAAGTGGGGACTCAGCCATTCTCTTAGCACTGCCTGTGTGTTATGAGATACACTCCTCCTTCCAGGTCTGCATGCTAAAAGGTGAATGAATGAGCCAGGGATTTACAGAATCCACTAAACTGTCAGATTCTTCAGAGATTATCCACTAAAAAAAATTGGATCTAGAGTTCTACTATTACTTTTCACAAAACCTGCTCACAGTTAGCATTCCAAAATTGGGCAGTGATATTTGTCACTCCATTACAAAGCAAGGACAGAGCCTTTAAAAAGGATGTTGGCATCCTAAAAATACCAGTAAAAACAGGGATATGTCTCAAGTGGACAAAGCATCGCTATTTCATTTACTTTATCTTGGATAGCTCATAGTTTGGATTTACCTCATGATGGTTCCCTAAAGAAATAAAGTTTCTCACAGAGATCTTTTCACAGCTCCTCTTCTATGAATTTCACTGCCAGATAGTATGAACATGCCCAAGAATCCTTTTTACATCATTACTTTTGTAATTATGTATTTGGCATCAAGGTACAAAACAAAAACCAGAATAGAACAATTGGTTTCTTAGCAGTGACTTTTTTTATTTAAGCTTTTCAATCATTTTTGAGTCTACTCTTGACAAACAGTAGAATCTAACAAAAAACCATATAAGAAGGACTTCCTTTAACCTCACAAAATTAAGATCAACCAAGCAACCTGAACATGCTCTCTTAGTTAAAACAGATCAGATTTAGACATTGCAAAGAACTCCAGCCCCCTCTTGTGACAAACGATCAGAAGACAAACACAGTTTCATAGTGTCATACTGCACAGTTCGAAGCTGTTTCCATCCCAATAAAATTCCTTTCAAAATATTGTGAGGCTGGAAGTAAATAACTTGGCTTCCTGTAGTCACGATCCTCTCTGTCTTAATTTAGGTAGAAAAGTAACATTCAGATAAAATTGCACCAAGTAAGAACAAGAAGGCTTTTTTTACCAATCAGCATGAATTCCTTCCGCCTCTGTCACTTAAGGCCTGTTAAGTGTACTGGATATAAAACATAGTTTTGGTATAACATCTTGTTCCAGTGGTGCATACTGAACACAGCTTTCAGGACCCCCATAACATTAGCATATGCCCTTTAATCAGAGCACTTTTAGCATAAATTCTTCATTAACATGATTGGCAAAAGTGCAAAGGACTAAGGAAGGCATAATACGTGGCAAAATGCCCAATAATTTTTGACCTGGTCTGACATATCTCTGTATATGCATCTGTCTAGAAACATATACATAAAACTACTCATAGACTTTGTATCTCAGAAATTACAGTTCAATAGTGAAGAGAATACCAGCCTGCACTACACTGACTGACTCTAAAAATGGAGCAATTCAGCACTGGTGTATTGGGAAACCAGCAGCAGCCATTTTCACTGCTGTTAAAGGAAATTTGTCAGAGACCTATTTAGGGTGTGAAAAAGCTAATAACTTTCAGGACCCAGGCAGGATCCCAAACATAGGGTAAATTATCATGGTTCAAAAGGATTAGGATGACCCTTCCTGTATATCATTTCTAATCCAGGATTTTACCCACAGGTATGTAAAATACATTGTAGATGTTCTGCAGATGTAGAAGAGGTTTGTCCCTGCTATGCAGACTTGAAGAAGCATTTGGGGTCCTGAACATGACTAATGCTCAGAGCTGTGATGAGCTGACAACTCTGTACAGACGTACTGGTCCAAGCTAACAAACCTTCTACTGAGCATAACTGGGAGAGTCCATTGCACCCGCCATGCATAGCAACACTCAAAGTGCAAACCAGTTTCTAAAAATTTTCCAAATACAAATGCTCTGAACCACCCCCTCAAACACTGATGGTATTCCAAAATAATCAATATAACCCTTCATAATAAAGACACATCCGTTAAGACAGAAAAGCCCTCTTAGTTACTTCCAAAATGTATAGTCAGGAAAGTGCAGTCATCAGATGTGTTTGAAAACCTTTTTCAGTTCAGAGCCTCTCAGTAGCTCCAGCTTGCATGTACATACAGTGCAGAGTTCCACTGGAGGCTACAGACATCTGTATTAAGCAGCACAAAGCTTTGAAGAAAATTGCTAAGAATCAGTCTTCTAGAATATCAGAACTGGAATTGTTTAATGCTATTTCTATGAACTGCAGATAGACAAAGATCAAAAGCTTCAGATTAATTAAGATGATCAGTTGTACATACAAACAGGCTACCTACTCACCTCAGACCTTATTGAAACTAAAGTACCAGATCAACTTAAACAATTCAACTCAAATTAGTCCATTGACTGGCTTTGCTCAAAGACTGAGCAAACAGAAAAATTCAAAGATGGCAGAAGAAAAATAATATCAATCATGTTTCTTGTAGAACCACAAGCATAATCCTCCAAGTACCTCTTCTCTGAGTGAGCCATCTGCTTTGAACAGGCAGTTTAAATGCCAATTCACTAAAACATTTCCCTCAGTCTCATCTCTTGTTTCTCTAGTTTCACCATCTGTTTAATTCTGGTCATTTCCTCAGTGACACCTTTTATCTTTTACTCTATCAGCGAGCACAGGTTTTTCAGCACTTGGATTTTAGCTAACATGAAGGGATGCCAAGTACAACTTACAAATTGCTGCAGTGATGGATAATTCAGTTTGAAATCATGTAAAAATGTATTGTTTTAAGTCAAGTTTAAAGCAGATGTGTAATGACATGGCAATACTCTTGGCTAAAACTGTAAGTGCCATTTAATTTCTCATTCAATATCCTATCTTCAGTTCTGTAGCCTGCTTATCACTAGTACAGGTCCATACCTACTCATTATGTCTACACAGCCTTGAGCTCTGTAATGCCACGTGATCACACATCTCTTTTCCAGCTGGTAGATAATATTTTATCTATTAATAATCCACTTCCTCTCCCACTGCTTTTCCCCCAGCAAAATCCTGACAAACCTTTCTGATGCGATGTAAACCCAGACATTTACACATACACAAAGTCTGCAGTACTCATACAGACCTTATTATAAAACAATATTAAATCATTCAAGCACTTTCACTTTCAAGTAAAACAGAAGAGACAGGATTATAGCAGGATGTGAGTTTATATTCAGCCAGTTTATATTCACAGCAGCAACTCTATAGTAGAGCAGCAAGAGTTACTTCCCATGATGGTCTATTTCAGGATTGAAAGCTCAAGTACTATTGTTACCCTTATTCTCCACCTCACAGCACTAAAGTAGTGCTTAATGCCAGTAGTCTTTAGGGACAATCTCAGAGCCCAGCTGCTGCATCCCTTGTGTGAGATGAAAAGCTTTGCCAGCAGCCTCTGAGCTTCTGTTGCTGTGAATACACCTTTTCTTGCTCTTGGTGCCCCCTGCTACATATACAGGCAGTTTAGGAACGTAGAAGTTTGTGTTTGAGTCATAACATGATCCTATTTACCCATCTGTCAACACCTCTTCACCAGACTTTCACAGCTGCTTGCTGTTTCCATCCACACAGCACTCCAAAGTGGCAGGACACGGGCACTGGATGCAGGATCTATACTTCTGAAGGGAAAAAGCTCAAGTGCTGGTTTCTCATTTAAAGTAATCTAGTGATCTCAGTAGAGGAAGCAAACCATTTTAATGCCCTTCTGAAAGTATATTAAGCTCTTGGCATAGCCACTGATTGTGCAAAAACAAAGATACAACAAGCAGAGAGATGGGACAAATTGCGGTAAGGCAGTGCTGCACTCACTGGCAGACCAAGTCATCAGACCAAAGACCCCATTCCTGACTCCCCTGAAGGTGTGGACAAGCCATCAACAACTTTAATGCTGCAGTGCTCTATTCCCACAGATAACTGTGTATGTTATTTACAGTGTGCCCTAGGAATTTCAGGTAGAGGCAGTACATCATAGTAGAGCTTGAAGTGGTCCTTAGAGACAGAAGCTGGAACTCAGTGTGCTGACCTGATTTGTTCTGTGCTGAGCAAAAGCCAAAGGATAGGAACTAATATAATGTATTGGGAAGACTTTCCTGAAGCAGTAAACAATGTACCGGAAGCAGAAGAGAAGCTGCAAATAGATCCAAATTTAGCACTAATGACTGTGGTTCCAAAATCAGTGCTGAAACATAAAGGTTCTTTTAAGCCACCTTTCACATTCCAAAATTACAGAGAGGTGGAAAACGCACTTTTCCCAACGCTACACCCACAGCATTTCACTAGGTGAGCTTGCTAATATATTGTACATCATTTCAGTCTTGATACACAACACACAATATGTTAAAATGAGGAAATCCTGAATGAATGTAACGCACCTTCCATCCTGTTTGTTAACTGAGTGTAAGATTGTGTCTGACCAGATGAACTTGATGTTCAATTCCTTATCACTTAATCCCACTGCAGCTTTGCTCTTTACTACTAAGCAATTACTCTTCTAATGCAATGCAGCCCTGCCACAGGAGATGATCCCACCTGTAAAAGGTTTTAAATGGATACCTGTAGTTAGGTTATAATAATATTAAACCAATCAGCAATAAATAACCACCCTTCCTTGAACTGAAGCATACCCAGCATACAGAACAGGATTGCTGGGTCATAGCACTATTAGCTCTATACTGCCTTAGCAGAGCTCCCTCAGCTTTCAACCAACCTGATGCTCTTCCTGCATTTGTACTTTGCTGAACACAAGCAGGCTCACAGCTTCCTGTGTGATGGTGATAACATATGTCTGACTTTGTTGTTGTCAGCTGGAGTGAAGGGGAAGACAATGCCCTTTGAACCGTGAAAAGCAGTATAAAGCTTATCAGATCCTCTCCAGATATCACTGAAGGAAATGGGCTGGAAGAGTTTGACCCACATAGGAAATATATATAAAAACCTGTCAGTACTAATCTTTTTGAAATGTCATTAAAAACATACTTTTGCAAATCCGAGCCCCTGCTAGACAATGTCATTTGTGCAAAGTGAACTGAAGTAAGAGTGGAGAGGAAGAACTGTACACCACACATTAAACTTCAGTAAATATCACTCAGTACTCAGTAGTATCAAGACCCCTACATTTTACAGTGCCAAAATAAACTGCTCTTAGTGATTATTTCTCTGGTCCTTTTCTGAAGTTGAGATTTAAAAGTCTTGTACTGTATAAAACATTATACACAACTTTTCCCACTAAACAGTTCATTCACGGGTTTTGTTAATCTGCAAAGCCTTCTAGATGAACTGCAGCAAAGTAAGATCATGGAATGACCCCCACAAACACCCTGCACATAGTAAAAAATATATTTTCAGACTAGTGTTAGGGTAATGCCCTTACTGCCCTGCCAGATTGTAGGCAGCAGACTGTAGACAGCATTAGCATATAAAACTTTTAATAAGAATCATGCAGTTTTATATTGATAAAACACCTATCTGATTTACCCTATACTATACAGTCACAAAAACAGTTAAATAGCACAAACACAAAAGTTGTAAAAGAAAAAAAAATCACTTGGACTTTTTTTTAATATGCTAATTGAAAAAAAAAAATCCAAACAAAATACTAATAACAAATGCAAGGTTGAAAAGATTCTGAGCAGAGATTCAGGAAACTCAATTCTTCCTTTTGATGTGCTCACTTTGTGGTTATGGCAACATCAGTTAAAAAGCAATTTTTCAGTATCTTCACTGACATAACTGGGGAACATTTCTAGTTATTACAACTGAAGATGAATACAAGGGGGGAAAAAAAGAAGTATAATCTCTATTCCTCAATTTAGGTAACTGAAAGAAAAAAACAACCAAATCTGCAGATGTCAGGTGAAGCATCAGCAACAGAAGTGCTTCACAATCTTTTCACAGAAAAGATTTTAATTTGCTGTGGGGTTCTGTTGCCCCTATAGCAGCATTAATACACAGGATATAATAACCTTGTGTTTCACACTCAGAACACTCGCCCTCTTAAACAATGGTTAAATCACTTAGAAGTCATGAAATAACACTGGAGATCATTCTGATGGTGTCAATATAAGAATGTAAGCAAGAGTAAATATTATTCTCCATATTATTTAAATATCAATTTTAAAATAACATCCAGGCAAGCTTATTGGCAGGACTGAACACACAACATTCCACTGCAAATCTGCCCCAATTTATCAATGCTGTGCTCTGTTCTGGGTCTCTGTCACAATGCAAGCTTCATATTCCCAGTAGAGAGGAAAAGGAGAAGTTGGTTTTTCTGATATCAGGTCTTTGTTGGGTTTTTTTCTTACATTTATAGCTTTTGAAATAATGTGGAATGAATGCAGCTGGCTGATGTCTGCCAGAGACCATGTACCCACGCGGCTTTACTCAGAAACTACCGTCCAGTTTCAGGAGCTCACTGAAGTCAGTGTTCTATTGGACAAATTCAAATCCCAAACTTAGGACCATGGCTTAGTGATTGTAAGAAAAGCACAAAGTAGCTGATGAGAACTCCACTGTGTCACTGCCAATATATACAGAAAGCCCTGAACTTCCCCTCCTTGAAAGTGGGGATAGGTTGATCAGACAAGGCAGGGAAGAGGAGAAAGGAAAACCTCCTAAGAAAAAACTGAGGCACTGAACTATTTTGCTCAAGGTCACTCAGGAAGCCTCTAAAAGAACCAGGATGATGAGCTTCTCCTTAGTCCTGGTCTACCAGGTTTTTTTTTTTGGTCTTACTTTTTAAGTCTCACAATGCTTGGGTTTTTTCACCACTGAGTTACTATGTCTGATAGGAGTTATATCTTCTATTTTCATTATTTGCAGGAGATTTCAGAAATATTAAGATTACATATATGTTTTTTTACTTGCTCATATTTTATTTCTTTTTTTTTACTATAAAGACTTTCTCAAAAATTCTCCAAGTGTTTATAGACCAATATATAAAGTAGCAAGATAAAAATTCATCTTTCTGCTCTCTGACCCAATAAATCTTGACAAGATGACAAGAGAGGGGCAAAGTTCCCTTTCCTGTATTATTGCACATAGCTTAAATTCTGGAAATCAGAGACTTCCCAAGTATACAGAAAATAGAGATTTGACCTTCCACAAAGGTGGGAACTGATTTTTTTTTTTCCTACTGTCTATTTCAAAATGAAATTCAGAACTGAGATCCCACAGTATTCAAAATTGCATCCCATGAGGGCAAAATAATCCACTGTTACCTGGACACTTCATGGTAACAATTTAGAGAGTCAAACACATCTGGCCGATGCCACCGAGCTGTACCTTTCACACAGCCAACAAACCCTAGGGGTTCAAGATGCTTTTGTGCAGTGACACTAACGATGAAGCTGTCATTGCCTTAAAATGCAATAAAACAAATTGAGGCACATGTCATCTCAAAAAAATTAGGAAAAAACCTACAACAGTTGTTACTTTTACACACAGTTATTTCTAAAGACCATTAATCCAAGTGGATCCTGAGACACAGCATGAGAGTGCCCATACTATGAATATGCTATTCAAGCCTCTGCTGGCAAAAATCAGGACAGGCTGATCTGTTCTAATGGGGAATAAACCAGAATCACTTCAAATTCTGCAATGTTATAAGGGACTGAGGGTTAAAAACACTTGTACTCTGAGGCCAGTAAAGCCAGACAGAACAAAAAGTGAATAAATATCAGACCAGATCTAGAACAAGAATAGTTCAAGAGGCAAACAGTTTGTAAGGGCAAACTGACACATCTTGTGTCATGTCGCATAATTTTGTAACTGCAAAAGGGAACTGTTTGTCGTGTGTGTTACATATAATAAACAAATAGAACAACATTCCCCGGCTCCTCACTAAAATGGCTCCCTACACCATGACCTGAGAAAAACATGTCTAAAATATGCTCAATGCAGCTGTTAATCTGTAAAATTTACTGCAACAGGTTCTTTTCTGAAGCTGTTTCTCTGAAGAAGTTCAAAATAATCTGTATTTTAATCCTTTAAAGGTATTTGTAATTCCATGCTTCAAAAGTTTAGCAAGCTACAAGCATTCTTAGGTACCATTCTAGGATTAAGAATGGTATAAATCACAAGACCATGGATTGATCCTATCCACTCTTAAGATTCCTCTTCCCGCACAGAAGATGCAAAACATTTCTGCATGTTTATTAACTCTATAACATTTTATGCCTAGAGGGAAAAGTGAAAAATAACTTTTTATTTACTAAAACATGATTGATTCAAAAGAGATGACACCATGGTGAAGACAAGGAAGAGAACATGAACTAGCTCATCCAGGAGATTTTACAAGAAGTCTGTGATACCTAGCTAAAAATGACACCTTGAGGACTTTGCTTAAGAACATTAAGCACCTAGGGATGTTGTCTACTGATCCTCTTCCAGCTGCCTTCCCTTTATCCTCATTCTGCTGGCAGGATTAGTTTAAAGATTATTTAAAATTAGTTGAAAGAATTAACTCTGAGGGCTGTTCAACACACAACTTAGTTAGAAACAGCCTCTTCAATTGTTCCAGTTTGACGTGTCCATTTGAGCTGACTCAAGTCACAGCTGTGACCAGCTCACCTGAGTTGTTCCATGTTGTGGCTGTATCAAATCCCCGTGCAATTGGTGCCTTTCACACGACAGTTCTCTCTTACTCAGTCCCCTGTTTCCTTCATGAGCCAAGCATTCAAAAACCTTTCTGTCTAACCTTGTTCTCACCTCTGCACTGATCTGGATTCTGCAGCTTGATCAGCTTTTCTTCATCAACACTTTTCCTTCACCATCTGACACAGGGAGGGTTTATCCATTTTGGTGCGGCACAGTGCCAGGTCCCGGAACCTCATCCCACCTCCTCTGGCAACCCCAAGCCCCTCTGCTGACCCTTCCTGTCTGTCTGGGAGCTCTGCTCCATCTCTATCACATTCCAGCTGGACTCAGTCACTTCTGAAACAAAAAGGCACTTCAGAGAAGCTGAGCACAGGACAGGAAGAATTTCTTACACCTTAAAAAAAACAACATGCGATTTAAACCTCCATTACCACATTATCATAGAATGGTTTGGGTTGGAAAGGACATTAAAGCCCATCCAGTTCCAACCCCTTCCATGGGCAGGGACACCTTCCACTATCCCAGGTCGCTCTAAGCCCCATCCAACCTGGCCTTGGACACTTCCAGGGATGGGGCAGCCACAGTTTCTCTGGGAAACCTGTGCCAGGGCCTCACCACCCTGACAGGGAAGAACTTTTTCCTGATACCATATATTTAATATATAATTTCCATATTTTATATATTATATTATATATATTATATTATAAAATACATACTATAATATATATGTACTGTAATATATTATAATATAAAGTGTATATATATATACACACACACACACACAGAGACTATATCCAGTAAACACTACATCAATTACTCTTCTATTCCCAAAAAGACTCGGAACTATCAACTGTTTGAAGAACTGTCACAAGTATTTAACAGAGAGGGTAAATAAACGCATTTTTGCAGGCTAGAGGGAGTGCAACAGTTCCCCCTAGCGACCACCGCACAGAGCAGAAACCCCGCTGGTGAAGGTTTTCAGGGCTGTTCAGCCTTTAAAAAGCACGTAGTGAAACACGGTTGTTTCAAGCGCGTTCCAAGCGAACCGAGGAGCGGCGAGGGAAGAGGGCACGACGGGGTGAGGCGGTGCCCCTTCTCTGCCCGGGACGAGCTGAGGGGGGGCCGCGGCATGGCGGCCGCGCCGTTGCCATGGCGACCGCCCGCTGAGGGGCCCCTGGGATCCCGCGTGTTCCCACCGGGAATGGCGGCTGTGTGCGCCCGTCACGGACTCACGGCATCCACTGGGCTGCCAAACACCTCCGAGGTCATCGGGTCTAACCTGTGACCAACACCAGCGCCCCGACACTAGTGGCACGTCCTCTTTCCTTAAACACCTCCGGGGCCGTGACGCCGCCACCTCCCTGGGCAGCCCGTTCCAATGTCTAATCACCCTTTCTGCGAAGAACTTCTTCCTAATGTCGAACCTAAACCTCCCCTGGCACAGCTTAAGACTGTGTCTTCTCGTCCTGTCCCTTGTTACCTGGCAGAAGAGCCCCACGTCCCGTCAGGGAGTTGGAGAGAGCGATAAAGTCCCTGGACAAACAGCCCCAACTCCCTCAGCTGCTCCTGTCCACACATGTGCCCCAGCCCCTGTACCAGCTTTGTGGCCCTGCTCTGGACTCGAGATGTTTATAGATCAGGTATGTAAATCTTTATATATCAGATACATAAACACAGCGAGCAGGTGTGTTTAAGTCAGAGAAAAGACAACCCTGGTGTCAAAAACAGCCATGCAAGACCCATCTCACGCTTCGCAGGAAACCCCCACGGCTCCTACCTGGGCCCCTGGTGCACCCAGAAGGGAGACACGAACCCCGGCAGGGACATGCAGCAGAAATCAATTACGTTGTTTCCTACTGCCACCGCAGTTGTCCCATTCTCTCCTCACTGTCAGGGATATATTACTTACCTCAAAATTCAACAGGATTAATTAAAACCCATCACATCAACAGCAAATTAGTGGGTTTGGCTAGGTTAGTTCTTTTGGCAGTCTGGAGAGCAGGATCAGGTCACTGAAGAAATTAGTGGCAGGAATATAAACTGGGGGTGGGACTAAGCCCTTGATTTAAATTTACTTTTTTTAAACTGATTTAAATTTATTAAACTGAATCTGCTACAGTAAGATTACTCAGCTTCTCTCATATAATCACACAATTAATACTTTCTCTGTAAAACAGTATAAGACTCTTACAAGGAAGAGAATGTCAGATGCATTGATCAGGGAGAAATTGATGAAGAGGATGATTGTCCCATATGTCAGGAGGCATTATTAAGGAAAATGTTCTCCATCCCTTAGTGCAGGTTAGGCATAAAATTTGTTCTCTGTCTTGCTACACTTCTAATCATAGAATAAATTCTACAAGATCTAATATTGCTACTTCCAATACACAAAGAAAAATAGCCAACAGTTGTTACAGCCCTTTTGCAATCTGGGAAATTGGACAATCTGAGGAGTTAAAATGTGGATGAAGAGGAAGGAGGAAAAGAAAAGGGAAGATTATTTAGTATTGTGATGTGCTTTTTCTTATTTGCTTCTGGAGAAATGACAGAAACTGGAATTCAATTTCTGTAGATACATCTCTGGTAATGTTCCTGTTAAATACATAAATCTTTGGGGGACCACCAAGATGAACTGGAGAAGGGCTCTGCAGAGAAGTGTCCACTTTACAGACACTTGTTTGCAAGTGCACCTCTTGTTCTAATAGAATTTAGAAACTAAACAGCTTGTGAATGCAACAGAGAAAACAAGACTGAACAGGCACCTTGGAAACCCTTGTAAATAACTGCAGAGCATTTCCAGCATAGCAAAGCACTATAATAAATACTTTAAACCAGTATTTTGACAGTCTTTGACCATATCTTATAGCTTGTCACTTATTTCTCTGCCTTATTGTAAGTAACTGATTATGATGCCTAAAACCACAAGCCAAACAATATTAAAATGATAAAAAGTGGTTACCTTTAATGAAGGTCCTTCAGCTGCAAGTATCGCAAAATGCACACAATACAGGACTCCGACAATTTTATAAGTTTAACAAATTACCATACTTAACAGAAATCATCCAGTTAGAGGAACAGTTAATTAAGTAAACCCCCCCCTTTTCGTGAAGCCCCCCACTGAAGCCCC
>VZTI01002182.1:83836-124706 GCA_013397865.1 Struthidea cinerea | reverse complement strand
GAAGCCCCCCCCTCCCCCTCCAGCTTCTAATCCCACATTTATTATGTCTACAATATCTGGAAAAAAATAAAATGTCCTTGGTTCACTATAGAGGTAAGACTAGGTAAGATTCCAGGAAGGTTAGCTTGCTGTTCTAAAATCTAAGAGAGAGGGTAAAAAAAGTACTAGAGTTAGTTAAGGAGCTATATAACTATATAATATTAGTCAACAGAGCTACAAATACATGAAAAATGTACAAAAAGCAAAAATCTTTTTGGCATCATCTTCACCTAGAGAGTAGACAACATATGCTTTGTAAACAAACATCCATGGCAAACAAAGCAAATCTTTTTAAACTTGCTTTTAGTGCAGTAGATCTCCAAATGATTCTGTAGTGTGCATTTGGATTGTCCTTCTCCAAATAAATAATTTAGCTACTACTTTATCATAAAGGCTTAAAAGCTTATTAACTGTTGAAACCCTGAATTCTGAGAACTTCATTCTTTCACTTCTGACAAGCAATGATCCTCAAAAGCACACTCCATTTGACCTTAGGCCTTGGGAAAGACTTCCCAGACTGTGTGATAGCACTGAGGTTGTTGCTGTGTAATCAAACTTATGTCATTGGGTGGAATATGTAGAAATGTAGAAATTTAGGTTTAGGGAATATATAGTAGTATATATGTGTGTGTGTAACAAGATGGAGGATTTTGGGTGAGCATTTGTACTTCTTCTTTCTTCCTTCTTCTTCTCAAACCTAGGTGTTCTATTATGGGGTCAAAAGTCCCACAATGCAGGACATGGTTAGTTATTGGATTATAAATGAAAACATATTATTTGGCAATTCTTAATTGGGTAAATTAGGCTTTAAATAGCCTTGGAAGTTGAAACTCATGGCCATTTTTCACCTTGTTAACTTAGAAGGCACATTCTGGGCAGCTGTGCTATAGATAAGATATAATAAACATCTAAGACTGAAGAAAAACTCCACGTTTCCTGCATTTTTAATTCGAACTCTGAGTAAAACGGACTCACAAAAACAAAAAACAAAACAAAGAGAAAACTAATAATTAACCTAGCTCCTTATTCTGTTGATGTGCCTTTGGTTTTTTTCTGAGGTGTACCAAATATGCTGAATATCATCTATGGCATGACTCTTTCACTGGCTTTTCCTGTTCTCCACAGTTTTGATTTTTAGACAGGTACCAAACATTTTCTTTTTTGTATCCTACTCTGATCTATTTAATAATTTTAATTCCCCTTTTACAAATCACAAAACATTTGATTTATTCAGCTAAAAGCTAAGTACTTACAGAAAGATACTGAGAAAAGCAAAAATAGTACTATAACATAAGAAAGCTTCATCATCCTTTGCCTGTGTACATTGCTCCACGGCACCCTTACAAGGACAGCAGATGCAAATACATCCTACCTTACCCTGTGTCCCAGTTTGGACAAATTTGGAGGAAAATATCCTCTGATAGAAGTCAGGTTACAACCACTCCTCCCCCACCAGGTTCAGGAAAAAAGAAATTTTCCTCGAAGGAAAGTGAAAGAGATAAAAGCTATTTATTTAACAAACACATGGGAAAGGAATAATAATGCTAAATGATAAAATCTCTCGCTGTGGAGAGAAAACCTGGGAAGATTTCAGAGTCCTTCTGTAGGTGTGGTCTCTTCTCCTCGGAGCTGGGTCGGTGAGGGCCCAATCCCCAGGCCTCCGGGAATAAATTCTCCCGATGTGTTCAGATGTTGTTGAAACAGTCCAGAAAAGAAGAAGAAAAACCAAAATCCCAGGAAAACAAAGTTCAACTCTCCGTCTCCCACCGGGGAAAAAAAAGAAGAGCCCAAAACCCGGCTGAAAAGCCCAAGGGTGTTTCCCCCCCCCCTTTTTGCTCTTGTTGCCGACTGAAAAGCAGAGGAGTGTATCTCAGTGTCCTTGAAACAACTGCTTTGAAAAGTTCGTTCAGTTTTTTTCCCTCTGTCCCCTCTCAGGCTCAGTTTAAAGGCACAGAAAAGATTGGTGGGCATAGAGTAACAATAGGGGATACACATCATAAAGTCACCCCAAGACACCATGCATTTCCTGTATCTTTATGTAGATAAGCCCTTGCAGCTGACAGTGTGGTCCAAATAAAGGGCCATAGGAACCAACATGAGCTGAGGAGATTATGGAGGTTCTTTGGGCTCTGCTTGTAAACAGCATAAACCATCAGTGCCAGGATCTTCCCCAATTAAATCTGACTGGACCTTATTAAGTTTTCACTGTTATTATCCAGGGTACCGGGCACCTTCTGTACGAGGTGTACCTGGGACTATTACAGCCTGGGGAGTTCTGTCAGCACAAACAAATTCACTGAGAGTCCAGGCCTTGAACCAGAGCACAGCAACCACAAAATTAAGGAGCTGTGAAAATGAATATGTGTGGTTACACAGATAGCTGGTTCTTTCATACCATCAGTGAGTTTAGATTACTGTAACAATCACAAATGCATATACTTATGTCTTGGAAGTTAATTTTGGTGCCATGTTGCCTCTAGATTTCCAGAAAGAGCAGCATTTCAAATTTGGGAGTTGTCTCACGAACAAGGAGATTGTCTCCAAGGTCCAGCTGAAGACTACAAGAAGATTTCTTCACAAGAAACAGAATGGAGAATGTGACTGCATTAGAATTGGCAACCTGAAGGAGGATAGCATTCTTTTGTCATGGGAATTATGGTGATGACAGAAATACATTTAATGATATTTAGAAAAAAAGTGTTGTGAGATGTCCCTAAACAACAAGTGGCTTCAAAGAAACTCAAATAAAAGTTCAGGCATTGATAACTTTTTCAAATTTTTATTATATTGCATAAGCTGTAACATTTTACAAATCTTTAGTTACATTTTCAGCAACAGATACACTGATACTGTAGTAAATACAGAGATGAAAAGACACCTCTGACAAAATATAAAAAGGTAGAAATACTTCAAACCAGGATGCCGAATATCAAGAATGTTTTACATAAACAATATCCATACTAGAGAGTTTTTGCAAATGATTGCCAAGGTCATGAAGCATTTGTTGAATACAAGGCTCCATAATTCAAGGTGGTGAGCACAGTCAGTGCCATGAGTTCACCTGCCTTGCAACATCCAGAGCCAGGCTTTGTATGAACAACATGCTCTAATGAGCACTAAAAACTGCATTTCTACACAATGGCATGTAAAAATATTACTGTTCTAACATGGACTGAAGTGCAACAAGTGCTTCAAAGGAACTAAATCAATTACCTGGGGAATAAAGTACCAGGATGTTTTGGGGAGGGGGAATATAGGAAAGTTCAGTAAGTCCTAAAACTGACTGAAAAAATTTCATTTGGTAAAACAGTTTTCAGGCTGAGAGTGCTAGAACAAAAAGAAATGACAAGAGTTTTGCCCTGCCAGTCTTAAAAAAACCTGAAGCTTTTTGTTTTCAGAACACAATGAATACTGCTTTTAAAAAGAAAAGGAAGCTCAGATTCAAGTCATTGAAACCACCTTTCATATAAATTCTTTAATGCAAATGTAGCTGCCTACTGTTACAAGTGTGGCACAAATTAGTACAAACTGCTATAAAAGAATGCTCATTTCTAACTCCATAGGCATAGTACTGTGTTTGCATTGTACCACTGAATAAAAAAAAATATTTAAAAAACAATTAAAAAACAATGCAGGTTAGGCTCCAAATTGAGATAAAAATTGGTTCTAGAAAATAAGAATTATGTACCCATCTCCGTACACTTTCTGCTGCTACTGGCAAGCAAAGTTAGCAGCTGAAAAAAGGATTTTTATTATTATAATAGTTTTTTTATATAAACATATATTAATTTCATTTTTGAAGCTAATATCCCAGTCAGTTTCATTTCTGTAAGTCCAGTGACTTCAAGATGCTTGCACTTGACATACGAAGTTGAATCAGATCCCATATGTGCATTTTTAAAAGACACTACTGTTCAGATTGCTAAAGATATAATATTTTTAATTTCTTTTCAAGCGTAAAATACAAAAACCAGGGTTTACAACAATTACCATCATCATCAACATGCAGGAGTCAGTATTCCAACATAAAGAACACTAGATCTGCCTTTTAAAAGATTATAAAAGCTACATAATTGTATGAATTCAGGGGTTTTTTTGGCTAACAGAAAAAAAAAAACCAATGTGCTTTTCAGATAGTCAGGTGTCCCAGTGATAAAATAAGTCTGATGAAAGAGAAAGGCACTTCAGCAGGCTAATTTATCTCCAGATTTTCCTAATGTAAAGTACTAGACAACAGATGTAGTGCACTGCCTTTTCATTTGCACAGTGTTAGATCAGTAGCGTTGTGAAACTGTGTCACTTTTTAACTAACAAGAAGAATTTATACTGGTGCCTATTCATTTCATCCTCTTTGGTACAAATTACTGCATAAAAACAAAAGGAGACAACCAAACATTCCTACATCCTGGATTATTTTTGGTGCATCGTGTCTAGCTTTATGTTGGCAAATAATGTCCCTAATCAACATAAGTTTTACTTCCAGGTTTCTAACACCAGAGTTCTTCTATTTTCTGACCATACTATGAAGATTTTTTTCTTTTAAGCAAATGTGATTTTTAAGCGATTCCCCCACCTTTTTTTTTATTCTATAATATCTAGCAGTTGGTAAGAATCTAAAAATTACTGTCAATGAGCTTGCACTTAAAACTATATGTACATAAATGAAGGCTTTTCTTGCAAAGCTGACAGCTCAAGAAGTGCCTTGTGAAGAACTGAGACATAAGTCTTGCAAACATTTGTGTTCTTCAAAAAGAATTGATTCCACCAAAGCACAAATGCGTATCAGTTTGCAAATTAGCATCAGAAAGAAGCTGTATCCTTTCCAGTTTTCCCTACTCGTTCCCCTCTCCTTAGAAGGGCCTCACAGACACGGCCCACTTCTTAAGGTAAGCAACCTCCAGATTCAAAGAAGTCAAAACTTCTGAATGTTTCCCCGGCCTTTCCAAGAGCTGTGTGCCACAAATCCTTGGCAATTTTTGTATAGACCTAATTCTGACACCAGCATTTTAACAGTCTGTTAATGCCACAAAGAGTCAACAGAAATCTTGAAAAATAAATTCAGTGATTCCTATAAATTCATATGTTGAAATCATATAGAGAAATATAGAAAACCATTAGTTTGACTACCAAAACAAATTTCACTGTGACATTCTGTCTTTTCCATATGTTAAACATCATATAGAATTTTTTGTGGAATTAAAAGTTTTAGAGCTCAGCATAGTCAAACTCCTTTTTTTAATGATCTAAAACCAAAAAGAATTCTAATCACTAGTAGGGAATACAGGTTTTTCCAGTGCATAAATTCCAACATACAGCTGGAATGTGAAGACTGAGATAATATATTCTGAAATATTCTGTATGATTGTAAATCATAATCATTTTAGAGTTGGATTTCTAATCCTTTTTCTTTGATGACCAGATACATACTCTGTCAGAGAACGAGAACAATGGAGTGCCAAACTTGGTTCCTTTGAACCAAGGTAAATAAAGCCATTTACAGTAGTCTGTATTTTTTAATGATACAAGTAAGTTTGAGAAATTAGGTCTTTTCGGTACATACAATGAAAAATGCATTAATAAAAATCTGAAATATTACTGTAGGTGAACAAAATTTCAAGTAAAGACATATGAATTTAATATGAGCTCCTCAAAACCATTAGCTTGTCGGGGATTTTCTATTATGTTCAACAGAATGTATAATAATCTCTTTTTGAAAAGGGAGCCATCAGAACCAATGCAACTCTGCAAACAGGGCAATATTGAACCTTAAGAGCAGCTTTCAGAAGAAATGTGCATACGTAAATTGACTCTTACTAATGGATATAACAAAGAAAAGGATGAAATTAGCAATATCAGCGGCTAAGAAGTCATATAAAAAATCCAGTAGAACTGCACATAAAAAAAAAGTATTGTGAAAATGTATTTGGTGTTGGACAACAAAATTCCTGTTACCTAAAAAGAGAACCAAAGGCATGCTAATATGACAAGCCATCTTCACATCTGAAATAGATGAATCATAATTAAACCTCTTTTAGGTTCTTTAGGCCAATTTAATTACAGACTTATTTGCACACTGTGGTGGTTTGACCCCGGCTGGATGCCAGGCAGCCACCAAAGCCACTCTACCAATCCCTTGCACAAAGTGGACAGAGGAGAGAAAGTACAATGAAAAGTTCATGAATTGAGATAAGGACTGGGAGAGATCACTCACTGAATACCGTCACGGGCAAAACAGACTCACTCAGCTTGGGGATATTAACTGAATTTATTACTGACAAAATCAGAGCAGGATAATGAGAAGTAAAATAAATCTTAGAAACACCTTCCCCCCACCCCTCCCTCTTTGCCAGCTCTACTTCCTCCCTGCAGTGACACAGGGAGACAGGAATGGGTCAGTTCATCACCCGTGGTTTCTGCCACTGCTCAGGGACAGAAGTCCTTCACCTGCTCCAGTGCAGGGTCCCTCCCACAGGAGGCTGCTCTCCATGAACTTCTCCAACTTGACTCCTTCTCATGGGCAACAGTTCTCCACAAACTGCTCCAACGTGGCTCACTCTTCCACAGGGTGCAGTTCTTCAGGCACAGCCTGCCTCCAGTGTGAGTCCCCCACAGGGCCACAAGTCCTACCAGGAAACCTGCTCCAGGGTGGGCTCCTCTCTCTGCATGTCCACAGGTCCTGCCAGAAGCCCATTGCAGCACAGGTTTCCCATAGGTTCACAGCCTCTTTCAGGCATCCTCCACAGGCTGCAGGTGGATATCTGCACACCATGGGTTACAGGGGGACAGCTGCTTCACCATGTGTATTAAGTTTGAATGGCCAGGTTTTGGTAGTGGGGGGTCTACAGGGGTGGCTTCTGTGAGAAGCTGCCAGAAGCTTCCCCTATGTCCAGCAGAGCCAATGCCAGCAGCTCCAGGACAGAGCTGCTGCTGACCAAGGCTGGGCCAATCAGAAACGATGGTAACACCTCTGTGAATACAGATTTGAGAAGGAAAAAAGTTATTGTGCAGATGTAATTGTGGCCAGAGAAGAGTGGAGTGAGAACATGTGAGAGGAACCACTCTGCAAAACACTAAGGTCAGTGGAGAAGGAGGGGAAGGAGGTGCTCCAGGTGCCAGAGCTGAGATTCCCATCTGTGATGGTCATGCACATGGATAGTGGGTGTGGCTGAGCCAGAGTTCATTTCCCATAGCAGCTTTTCCAGCACTGTGCTTTCCATTGGGAGCTGGAAAGGTGTTGCTAACACACCAGTATTTTGGCTACTGCTGGGCAGGGCTGGCACAGCATCAGTGGTGACTCTCAACATTGCCTGCCAATCAGCAGGCTGGGGGTGGGCAAGATCCTGGCAGGGGACACAACCAGGCCAGCTGACCCAAATTAACCAAAGGGATATTCCATACCACATGACGTCAGCTCAGATATAAAAGCTAAGGAAAGGAGGAGGAAGTGGGGGCATTTGTTATTTACAAGGTTTGCCTTCTGGAGCAACCACTACATGTGTTGAAGCCGTGCTTCCCAGGAAGCGGCCACACATCACTTGCTGATGAGAAGGAGAGAACAAACCTATTTTCTTTCCTTTGTGCACATGCAAAATTTTGCTTCAGCAAACTGCCTTATCTCAATCTAGGAGTTGTTTTCCATGTAGGAGTTATTTTCTCTCCCCTATCCAGCTGGGAAAGGGGAGGGATAGAGAGGCTTGATGGGCACCCGGCATCCAGCCAAGGTCAACCCACCACACACACACACTTATCTCAAACTCAATTTGCACTTTCGTACTTGTGAACTCAAGAGGAACACTTCATTCATGAAGCAACTGCTCACCAGAGTTTGGACTGATGCATTGCTAGTACCATCGTGGTTACCTTCCATATTCTTCTAGAAACAGCACCAGACAACTGACAATCCCAACACAACAGACGTATTTCACAGTAATATTTCCTGAGTAAATATTCCCAGAAGCCTAGCTGCATAGGATACTTCCCAAGTGTTGAGTGTACTACAGGGCAGACAACCAAGCACCGCTCACACCACAATTCAAATATAGCCACTGTATGTTTGGGTCTTGGTACAGAACCTTAACCAAGCTCTAAGGGAACTATTTATAAAGCCTTTTTAGGATGATTTATAATCAAACTGCCAAAGCCAAAATGCTGGAACTTATTTCACCAGGGAAACAGCCTCAAAGCCACAGAAATACATTCTGTATACTATATGAAGCACATTAAGAGATGCATCCATTTTTCTGTTAGCCAAAGTTGAAATGATCACTTTGACAAGATGAACATTAAAATTAAAGAATATTCTGATGGCCTTTCCTTCCTCTATACATATCTTAGTTACAATTCATGCATTCATGACTTTTGGTAAATTTAACTCTGAGTCATAAGTAGTATTTATATTGCATTATAGACCAAATTTTGCAATCTGCTGTCTCATGCTCGTAACCCTCCCCCCCAACTTTTAAAGCCTGTTTAACTCCTCTGCAAACCTAGACAAAAGCAGCTTAGCCTGGCAAAATGTAGGCACATAAACCTCAAATGATCTCCCATTGTTTTAAACATAAAATAAAAAGCAACGGTGACGAGCTTTCCTGCTCAAGAAACTATTTCCAAGGCATAATTTGTCTAATCTTGCACACTTCTTCATTATGGGCCAAACTCTCGCTTATAAATATGCAGAGATTCAAGGCTATATTGTGGAGCACAACTGGCCCAACAGCATGCAGAAGAGATGATGTTCACTGACAAAGAAGCCAAAACAAGACACTGGGATCAGGAGTAGCTGCAGCTTCAAATGCTACCAGAACCAGTCCTTTTCTGCTGGATGTGGATACTTCACAGCTGATGTCAGTCTTCAACATCCATGGTCCATAACAAAGCAGATTCAAACAAACAAAGCAGATGAGCAACATCTTAAGATAGCACGGACCACGAACTGCAGTGGCCACAGAGCTTGTACACTTCCCCCTTCCCCCACTGCTGTATGGAATTGCACATAGATGGGCACACAGGGCGCAGTGATGCTATAGAGCTCCGCTGATAAATCCAACAGAGCTCAACTGCTGGTGTTGTGGGACCGACGGATGAAACATTTCACATTGTACAAAGCAGTAGTAACAGATCCCTAGAAAAGTTCACATATAAAATACTGTACAGAATGGTCATGTTGATTAGGAACAAGGCTGAGGAATGGCTTTAACTAGGCTACCACCACATTAGCAACAAGTACAAAAAAATTAAAACATGTGCCTACATTTCTCACTGTGCATTCCCAAAGGTGTGTCCAAGAATGACAGGCTAATTAAAATGTGGGCCTTCCCCATACTGCCAATAAAATCAGGAACTGGAGAAGTTTACAAGTAGCATTTCCCTGTTTTCAATTTGCATGGAATATCAATTGCCCAGCTGAAGTTAAGTAACTCAATCTGTACGTTAAAAAAATGAAACTTTTCTTGATACTAGAAAACAACATTTCCCTTGTAAACCCAACACTGCAGAATTACAGAAGCAGCCAAGAGGTCAACAACCAGCAGGGAGAGCAACAGCACAAAGCACATTGTGTTTTAATTTATAGGAATAAGCGGCCTCTCCTCTCTTTTCTTCCAGATATTGGTTTTGCTATCTCTTTTCATGAGAGGTGGTCTATCCCTTTTTTTAGCAGAAGGGATACCAGATTCATGACTTCCTGGTAGAGATTTTTTTCTTAGACCTTCCTCATCATGCTGTTCTATGACTGGCCCATTCCCTCCTTCCATAATGTGCCTCACAGCCTGGTCCTCTGGAGTGCAAACAGTGGTCCCACTTTCACTGCTACTCAGATCCAGATCTTCCAAGTAAAGAATCTTAGAATGTGGCATACTTTTAATGAAAGTTTTCTCTCTCTCCAGTTTCCTGCTAGGATGATGCTCATTCATGTCCACACCGGAGTCCAGACTGGTATCATTACTCTCTGTTTTTTTGCCCTTTTTCAGATCTATGAAGGAATGCCTCACTTGAGCAATTGGCTTTCCGTCCAGGGACACAAACCATGCTCGAGGATGCGGAGATGGTTTTCCTTTAGAGAGTTCCAGCAACGTTTGTTCTGAAATACCTTGAAGTTCAGATGAAAACGGAGTCATTACAACTGCTTCATTCAGTGTCCCAGGAACAGAAACAGATTCCAGTAAGCTGTTGGTGTACCGGCTCCAGTTGGTTGTTTGGGAAGGTAAGCCCTCTTCACCACCCAGAGTACTGCTTTCATCTCTGCAGGCAGAAGGCTGGGGATGAGAGTGCACTGGCATTTTGGGGAGTGTTTGCATGTAACTGTCGCGATTCATGGGTTCCATCATGGGGCCATACACCAGCTGCCCTTTCCTTGGCAAAGTTGCTGATTTAGCAGGATGCAGTTGTTCTGGGGAGTGGAAAAGGTCTGAGGTTTGAAGAATAGCAATAGGCTGATTGTAAATATGCATTAGATGTTCTGGGATGTGGGAAAGCCCATACATCTCCTCTTTCAGTGAAAGGTATCTGTTTTGGTCTGGAATGTCCCTAGGAGCCTGGGAAATAGTACTGTTACTGTGCTTTGGCTGCTGTAAAAGCCTCACTCCAGCATTAGGCTCCACTGAATGGGCTGAATTTCTTGCCTGACCAGTCTGACAGGATGACTGATAAGAAGCATCCTCTGTGTAGATTTTAAAATTGTCTTGTGATTTTCCATCTTCTGTGTCTATGGACAGCCTTCTTTGAGGGCTGTATGAAGAAATCTTCGGTGTATATAACTGTGACTTATCCTCCAACTTTAAAGACCCTTTCACAGCATTGATGTGATTTATGTGAGTTGTTGACGTTGTCTGATCTTTCTTTATGACCTCCAGCTTAGTTGTGTTTTTTTCCTTCTTCTGTGTCCGACGACATTTATCCCTATGCAAAAGAGAAGTAAGGTGACTGCGGAGCATACCAGGAAATACTGGACTGTTGACTACCAAAGCTGA
The DNA here is from genome assembly GCA_013397865.1 of Struthidea cinerea. NCBI lineage: Eukaryota > Metazoa > Chordata > Aves > Passeriformes > Corcoracidae > Struthidea > Struthidea cinerea. The sequence goes on along the minus strand of VZTI01002182.1, from coordinate 113,700 downwards.
AGGTTAGACTTTGGTTAAGAAGCCATAGTGTAATGGGACATCACAAACTTAAAATGAAGTTCTGTAACAACTGTAATTTCTGAAAAAATTTTAGGCTACCCATTATAGTTTAGCTAAGGAAACAAGTCTTAACCTCAAAAGACTGTTTTATCAACCTCAAACTCTACTCATAACGAGCCCACTGAAACTGCTTTTTGCTTACCTGCAGTAACAAAGAAGAACAGCAAAAAATCCAATGATAATGACAACAGTTCCTCCCAGTATGGCCGTAAGGAACACTGTGTGATAGGCTGTTATGTCCTTGGAAACAGCACTAATAATGGATTCTAGATTGTCAAACAAAACCAGACAAGCATTAGTTCTTAAAACCAAATGATTCCACTTAATGTGCAGAGCTAATAAACTGAATGGTACTTTTCCAGTGATTTTGTGTTCCAATGGCATTATGTTCATCCTTCCCTTTTCACCTTGCTATTTCAGCAAACTAGAAAATATATGAACAGGTTACAATATAATGACAGGTTCATCTCAAGTACTAAAGACTTACCATGACATCTACTTCATTCCAGACAAATTGTATTTGTATTAATTGTCCTAACTAACTTAGAAAAGTGGTCTACATTTTCTACTTAGCACTCTGTCAGAGAGTGCTGTCTGGTTCTGGAATTAGACATACTGTTTCTCTGATAGATCCCTTCATATGAATTTACAAAACAGGCAAGAAAATCACTGTAAGGACTCAAACAAAAGTTATCCAAGTGGTGAAGCTGCATGTCACTTCTCCCTTCCTGCTGTTAAATAAAGCAATCAAACTGACAGCCTTATCTGGGGCATTCAGCAATTGCTTGGCCAGTTGCTGCCATACCTCTTGTTCCAGGCAGTGGAGCTGCTATCCAGTAGCCCAAGTGCTGAGCAGTGTATGTCCATACCAACTGACCATCCACTTCCTTGACCATTCCTAACCCACGGTTTACCCAAGCACCTGGGGAAAAAAAGACAAAACATTGCACACACCATGCAGGATTCTTCTATACCTCAAACCAGCAGCAATTAGGCCATTACCAAAAATACACAAGGTCACAAGAAAACTGAAACTTCTGTCTCAGCCACTGTTTATTACACAGCTTTAGCTAAACAGGCAAACTTCCTCTCCTGATAATTTCATTGCAAATATCCCTCTGTGGCTGTTTACTTTGAAACAAAGCGTCAACATTACTTACCAGAAGTAAAATTATTACTCATTTTCTATTAATAAATGTCTTTCACATGTATGCACATAGATATGCACACAAATAGTTTGAAAAAGCCTATTCTAAGACCTTAAGCATGCATGAAGGTCAAGACCAAAAAACGAGGGAGCAGGTAACTGATGCATATGGACATAAGTTTAGCATCAGCTAGCAGAACTCAGTGGGAAAACATTTTAATCTTATTAAGCTGCAATAGGATAAACAATGTTTGTCTTGAATGTTTCTCTCCTCCTCCCTGCCCCAAGGCTGTAACAGTTCACTTAGCCCAAGAAAGTGCTATTGTTAGGACACAGATTCCACACCATCTGTTTGGCAACGCATGGGACAGGTATTATGGTATGCCAGCTTCTACAATTAATAAAGCATGCATTAGAAGAGGAAGAATTATACTTAATTCACTTAAACACATTTATTGTGGGCCATCTGTAAAATTCTAAGGACAGAAAACATCCTCATGTAACCAACCTTACATATTCAACCTGCAAATACTGAGAGGTAGAGACAACCACCAGCTTTTTTTAAACGCCAGTAATCAAAGTACGAAAACGGTATATAGCTCATGTAAGCTGGAGCTTATATGAATTTCAATTCTATTTTCTTCCGGGACCCTTCTTTCAGCAAAGAAAAAGTAAATATCTCCCAACCAGGAGGTAAAGATGAGGATGGACACCTGCCACAGATGCTCACAGGCACAAGCACACACAGAGAAAATATCACTTAGCAGTAAAACATGCGGCCTTCTCCTGGTGCTTGTGATGGCTGGCAGAGGGGAAGGGCAGCAGCAACCACCTAGAGCTCTGAAAGTGCTTTCTCAGCCACCTGAGATACCTTGTCCAGAGTCAGGAGTAATACCAGCAAACATTGTATAAAAGGCAAAAATAATTTCTAGGTGTCCAGAAGTTCTATCTTGACTGAACAAATCCTTAAGAAGCTATACAATGTTTGCTGTCCTTTTTTGTAAATTACACCTTCCCCCAATATACTCCATAGAAAATACTAAGTATTAAGAAAAAATATTAAAATGTGATTCATGAGTAAGCCCATTTTCTCTATGGTTTACTGCCATTCAAGCAGAAGGATATAATTCTCAATTTAATGTTGAATGCAAGCTTTCTGGTTTTTGTAATTCTATTAAAATCCACAAAGTACTTTTAGCACTAATGCAGCAAAATATTTAGTGAGAAGGAAGCCACACTCAATATAGATCAACAAATTCTGCATTTACAGCAGCTGGAGTACAATTACCAAAGCTCATTTTCCAGGAACAGTCTCAGTACTACTACACTTGGAGTAACCCCAGGGAACACTGCACAGGCAGACCTGTGAAAGCAGTTTCTTCTTTTTCCTGGTGCATATGGGTCAGCCCACACAGACCTGTTCCCTTGCCACTACCAATACTGACATGGGAGCTCTGATTACCATCATAACACATTACCCAAGGACTTCAGAGTTTAAAATTGTGTCAGTGTCTTGCTGGGGACATCCCACATGCAACATCTTGGATGCCAGAGCCTCATTACTGAGTGCAGCAGGAGCTCTGCATTCAGCTCAGATGGGGACTTGCTGCTCCTTATGGATGCTCTGGAATGCTTGCTGCAGAGCTGAGGTGTTCAGCTGCCCTCAGTCACCAGAACCTTGACTACAGCATGCCTTGTAATTACTCAGTTACCTTAGGAAAAAGCCATTTTGCACGTGTTGGATCAAAGGTAAAAAATAAAAGTAACATATTTAAGAATAAACATCCAGAAAGTGAATACAGTTGCAAATTTTTACTGTAAGACAGGAGGAAATGGGAGAAAAAGTTCAAGTTAAGTTATGCCCCAAAAGTTTCTGTTCTTTTTTGCCATCCTCCTTGCCCTCTCCTCAGCAAGCAGCAGTGAAGGCTCCATGTGAACAGTATACCTCAGAGAGCATCCATTACAAACAATTTGCCTTTCTGGAATCTCTGTCAAAGTACGTCCCTTTGGAGAGGAAAAAAACAACTGGTTTTATTGCGTTTTGGATCAGCATGCCATGCTCCTGGCTCCTGTTTTACTCCCAAGACCAACATGCCTATGCAGGGATGCTGAGAAGGACCCTCAACACCCACATAACAAACACCTTGCACTGGTTTATATTCTGACCTGATCCTGTGCTGCTCCAGTTCTGTCAACTCGTTGTTTTAACAACAGTGTTGACTTAGCTTTGTTTAGGGAGTTAAAGCAGCTCAGCACAGGATGAGCACAGGAGCTGGCAAAAGTGGCTGTGGCAGTAAGAAATATAAACCCTGGGTGATATTTTACCACCTCAGACTAAAAGCCTTTCTTTGATGAAAAATGCCATCTCTTCCCACCAGTTACCCCTCTAAAGTCTTCTAGGTGTATAGACAGACTTAATCTTCTATGCCAAAACTTATCCTATTTACTTTTTTCCCACAAGACAGCCTAGCCAAATTTTATTAGCATGTTCTTAATTCAAATCCATGTTCTTCAGCTGTTCTTCATTCAGATGATCAGTTTCTTTCTTGAACACGTAAACAACACTTTGTTAGAGCTGGTGTCCCTCTCCTGTACTTCCAGCAGCTGAACAAAAGCTTTTTGCCTTGATAAGGAGCAGCACATGCCCTCCTCACTCACTTGCATATTTTGAGCTGAAGTGTGATAGCAACCATAAGGTACAATGTAGGACAATCAGGACATTAATGCACCCACACCTAATACAGGTCATCTAAATGGGTTATGTGGACGTAGCTCATTACTCACTCCTGACTAAAATTAGACATGAAGGGATGACAAAAGGTTTAGAATGACTAATCCCCAGCCTCCTCTTTGCATTTTGGAAGAACGATGTTGTTCCCTTGAATCATTCTTATTTCCCCTTCATTTCACTTTCTGAATTGTTGTTGTTAACTGAAGCAACATCTATTCCAGTTCTAGCATCAAAGGATTTTTAGAGCTACATTCTAGGAAACAAAGCATCCAAACCTTCAGTTCTGGTTTGCTTTCTTTTAAGAAAGAATTCACAAAATTACTAGGCTTGAAATTTAACATCATCTAAAATATATGTTTTGTGAACACTCAGCCTCCCATGAAAATAAAAATCCAGTACATTAAAAAAGCAGGCAAGAGGAATGCTAATGAATTTTACCAAAGCTTTTAGAACTAATGAAAGCAAGGAAATACCTTTGAACAATCCAAGCTAGTCCATTAAAAAAACTGACCATCACGTCCTAGAACAGCACCGTCACTGTTCGTTGACCCACAGTGCCATGTGCCCAAAACTACAGGCATGTGCTAGAAGGCAGACTAACAAATAACTTAACCCACTTACCAATTTTCATATCGAATGTCCAGGCAGGTACAGCATCTCCTGATTTTACAGTAGTTGTGGGAAGAGGAAGTGTAACCTGAATGGGACCGTTTACATTCAGTTCTTTCCCAGCCAAAAGAACATTGACACATATGGCAGCAAGAGGAGTTAATTCCATGCTTTTGAAACCTGAAAACAAGAAATAACTTGTAATTCTCCATTCATAGTTTATTATTAAAAAAATAAAGAATTAAGATAGTAAAGGCAAATCCTAATCTACATCCAGCTACACAGTCAGCTGTTATCAATTTGGTCAAATAAAAATCAACATTACTTTTCTTCTGAACTTTTAACAACTTATGATTAAAACAAAACACAGTCATTTCTATACCAATGCTGTAAGAGAAACAGATTTGCAACATCCAGGTTCTGTGCTGACTGGGGAATTAACAATGAGGCAAAACTTGTTTTGGGGTGGGGGAAGGAGGGTTTTTCCCCTCAGATAATCAGGTTACAAAACACCTAACTGATGTGAAATACAGATCATACAAGAATTTTGGTATAATCACAATGTACATAACATTGAATCAAACTGGAGGCATATGGAACCTCTCCTGTAAGGATTAATTTTCTAATTTGGCAGCCAGAATTAACTGAATAGGTAATCATGAGGCCTGTCAAAGCACTCAGAGGAAATGTTGCATTTACAAAGCAGCCTGAAAGTTTCTTTCCTTTGTTTTCCTTTCCTTTCACCAGTTTGCAAATGCTCCAGAATGCCCGATATGACAGGATGGTGAGAGAAGCTGAAACAGAATTAGTAAGTAGCAGAATAATGTTAAATCTATGCAGGCTGTTAGAAGCTGGTTGTGAGAGAACTCCTGGCACATCAGATATCAATTAGCTTCCACCTGCCCTAAAAGGAAGCCTATTCCTTTAGGGGTATATGAATAATTTAAAACACATGCCAGACAGATTGAAGGGAAAACTCAAAGAGGATAAACACTGCTTATCCCCCTATGCTTCTTCCCTTCTGCCTTCCATTTAAAGAGGTGAAATACCGATAAAAAATATTTTAAAATATCTATGTCAAAATATCAGTATATATGATGCCTTTAATGGAATGAAAATTAAAGAATAGAGTATGATGAGTTTAAATAAGCCATGTAGTGCCCTCTTCATGCACTACAATGACTTTTAGAGCCTCATGGCTTCAGATCCACTGGGAATAGAAAGAAAAGAACAAAAGAAAGACGGAACTGCACACAGTACAACCTACCAGAGATTACTGTACTCATGCAAATTAAAAAACTATCTGACAGAATGACAAATACTAAAAAAATCCAGTGGTATAAGAGCAGACTTATGACTCATGAAACCACTCAGTGCTTCTCCAGCGAAACAGATGCACAAAAAACATTATTACAACTGTGCGCTGTATACACAGGGACCACTTGGTCCCAAACTTGCCCAGACTGACTGACTGGGAGCCAAGCAAGAGATTCCACACAATCTTTGTGCTGGGTGCAACACCCTAGAACCAATCACTCCAGTGAAAATGCAGAATCTCCACAGCTGAAGTCAATTGCTGCTGTTACACTGATTCCTTTAGGTTCACCTAGTTTACGGTCTGGCTATAATTGCATTTTTAAGGTGTTTACTAAACCAATTCCACAGTCTCATGAAATCCTGAACATACATACATACACACACAGACACACACACACACACACACACACATATATATATGTAAAAGCAGATTCTGAAGGAGAATTTCAGTGCAGCAAGATATGTTCTCATACTGCAAGGACCAAAACAGAGTAACACTGATTACTCACCTGATGTGTTTATGGCTTACTCCTATGGAACAAAGCTTTGTGGTCTAATACAATGGAAGCAGGTTCAAGCCCTCTTAAATTAAGCACATGTTTTTCTGAAATGCTGTACACTCATATGCATTATGATATTATAATTTTTTTATAGGAACTCTTAGCCAACATACTGACATACCTGATTTATTTAGAATAATTCCTGTTGTATAGAGAAAGCTGTCCACTTTCAAAAATTGCTCCGGCACTGTCAGATAGGCTGTAACATTTGCAATATGATTCGTTGGAAGCTTTATTAAAGATTTTGGAAACTGAACACTCGGTTGAGATTTGGCATCTGTAAAAGAGTAATATTTTGTCTTAGCCACAGTAAAACATACCAACAGTGTTTTTACTACTCTTCAGAAATCCACTTTGCTAACAACCTGTTTTCACCCATTTTCTCTATGATTTGTGTATTTCCAGTCTAGCACTTGTCACAGCCCCTCATACAGCTACGTAATTAACAGAAAATCTGGCTTTGAGTAGATAGGTGAGAATATTACATGAGAATAAGATGATGCCTAATTTTTTTCCATGTGTGTACAGATGGCTATCACAAAGTGTTTAATTACAGTCTGCATACACAGAACTTACCAGACAGTTTTCCAGTAATTAAGACAGTATCTTCAAAGAGCCATATATTAGCTTGACTTTGTGGGAATAATGAGAGCGTCACGGACGAGTATACTGTGGAAAATGATAATATCTGTTACACTGTGCAACCAAAAAAAATCCTCCAAGGCCTCCAAATCCAAAGAAATATTGAACAGAGCACTTAATAAACCAGAGAGCACATGAAGACTAAATCAATTACTCCTGTTATCCAGAGCAGCAATTTAGGTGTTTAGGCAGAAAGACCTCTGTTGAATGTTTGCTACTGTTTTATACCTTCTATGGATAAACAGTGACTAGAATTCTTAAAAGTCTCTTCTCAGAAAAAAATTAAGTGCCTTTTTAAGAGTATGCAGTAGTTAAACAAGAAAACCTGTGAGGAAACACTGCTGAAAGGGGAGCTGTAACAACAGCTTATACCTGTCATAGATGACAAAAAGCACTGGCATTCCAGGAATCACTCCAGTCAACAGGATTTTTGTCAGAACACATTAACAGCTCTTTGCTAAATCTAGGCAAAAAATTTCTAAGAATTCACTGTGTGTCACAATATAACCTACTTAGATTTAAAAAGGGCTATTTTGTGTTTTAGAGTAATCACAATTTTGACAAGTTTAACAGACCATTCACCCTTAGATCTGCATTGACAGGCACCACCTCCCTTGACTGACTTCATCGAGTCATGTTCAGCTGACAGCAACTACCCAGACAGCTTAGGAGAGAAATTTAATTACTGCCAGATACAGTTTAATAATAGGACTGTAAGACGCTTACGTACTTGGCATTCTCGCAGTCTTCCAAGGCAAGGGTGTCAGCAGGTAGCCATCCTTGTATGAGACAATAGTTAAGCTTAATCCTAATTTGTAGGGGACTTTTATTAACACTGCTCCATTGTTCCCAGTAAGAGTGGAATTTGTCAAGGTGTAGTTAACAAACACCTCCACCACCGCTTGTCGCAGGTACTGATGACTGATGATGTCATTTACTTGAACTTTTAGCGTAAAAACAGATCCTATTGACAAAAAGAAAAACAGGAGGCCATGATAATACATCACAACTAAGGAGCATAAGTTTGTAAAGAAGTCCTGGAGTTCAAGTCTTTGTTATTCATCCATTGCACAGTGGATCTCTGTCTCTGGCCAAAGGCAGGGGTAACCATGCAACTATACATCCCAGAGAAGGGGGAAACAAAAATCCTTAAGACAGGGCACAAAGTGTTCATCAAACTCAGCAAACATAATAACTAACCAGTTAAAAAAAAAAGACAAAAAACAAACAAACAAACAAACAAAAACCCAAAAAAACAAAAAAAAAATCCCAAAACCAAAAAAACCCCCAGACAAAACCAAATTACAATGCAATCTTCCCCTTTTTGTTTAAGCTTGAAGAACGCATCTGTGACAATATGAGATTTAATGTGCTCTGCAGTATCACACTGATAATACAGATGGTCTTGTTATCCAAGTGTAACCCTCAGCTTGGGACACACATTTCAAGATGCACCTTGAGTTTGTAAAAGCAGAGAACCTGATGCCTACAGACAGTGGGACAACACATTTATATTTACATGTGTAACATTATTATAAAGCAACCAAATGCATCCAGACACTGTTTTAAACTAGCATCTCCCACCAGACTTACACTGGGCTACTTTTCAATTCCTGCATTGCAACTTCTAAACAGGATTTCTCTACTGCTAATTAGAGGATCTGATAGTCCGTACCATACCCAGCGTCTTGCAGAGATCATAATTATGGTGACTAAAAAGTATGTTGAAAATAAGAAATCCACTTGAACAGCAGTCTCAAGGTGCTCTGAACCACATTCAATTTCTCTTCCACCCTGATGGCAAATAAACTATTAGGGAGTCTTTTCACAGTATGTGGAAAGGGACAGAATTCTACATTATTTCCAGAATAGAATTAATTTTTTTCACAGTATGCAGAAAGGGACAGAATTCCACATTATTTCCAGAATAGAATTAATTTTTTTCACAGTATGTGGAAAGGGACAGAATTCCACGTTATTTCCAGAATAGAATTAATTTGTTGTTAGAAATTAAAATATCTGTGGATCACTGTTAGAAATATTTTAAATAACAAGTTTTCCAGGACTTTGGTTACAGATATACTACTATTCAATACCACCACACTACTTTGTATCCTAATACTTTCAAATACGTTCATCATGAATATGCATTTCTATTTAGGTCAAATGTCAAGTTAAGTTATTTGAAATGTATCTACCTAAAATCATACTTCAATTTCATTATGCTATCCCCACTATAATTGAGATTGACATTGCACCAAGAGATTACTGCCATTGACCTTGATTTAAATGAATAGGTCTTGAGGAGCCGAGTGCAATCCATCAAAAAAATCCAGTGAGTAGTGGAGATGCCCAAGTTGGGCCTCTCTGAAATAAGTATTTATTTAGATCTATTATATGCATGGAGCATATCGTATATTCATGCAAAAAATGACCTGCACACAACAAAAGCTACACCGGCCTCAATTTATTACTGTTTACCACATACGCAGCAAAAACTTACCAGCTGTGCCAGATTGATTCTCTGCAGTGTTATACAAAAATCTACATCTCCTTGAGCAAATTAATACATATTTTCAGAAAAATAAAAAAGACCCAGTGGTACTCAAACGTATTTGACAGAATTAAACAGAAAATGCGCAATAATCATGGAACAATGTCATCTGGGTAGTTTTTTTTTTTCCTTACGCAAGATATTTCGAGAATAAAATTGCTTTAAATTGCTGTGCTAGAGGGGTTTTAAATCATGTAATGATTGGGGGAAAAAATTATGTCATGTCAGCAAATTATGGGCTCCAAACAGCTCCTCCAGGCGTTGATCCAGTTACACAGATACTAGCATCATTCCAGTGGCTGCCAAAACTTGAAAAACAGGTCATTTGCCCCTGGCCAATGACTAGTTAAAAGGCTACAGAGGAGAGGAAACAGGCTGTGTGCAATATTATTATTCAGAAATCATTTGGAAGCCAGGAGTATATAATGAAATGATATTTAAAAGTACGAAATTCAGTGGTACAAAATTCAAGCTCATGCCAGTAAGAAGCAATACCAGAAATGCCTGTTATAAACTGGTATTTTAACAGCTGGAATCAAGTCAGGAGGAAAAGAGCCTAGTTTTAACAACTGAAATAAGTAATAAAAAATTAAAACCTAAAATGTACTCAGAAAGAAACATTCTTTCAATCATTCCATACTTTCAATGAGTATTTTCCTTTTCCTGCTGACAAAAAGCCTAACAAGAAAACACAGGAGTGAGGGCAAATGCCACAGCCCTCCTCCAGCTGTTGGTAAATTCAAAGGCTGTTCTGTGCAAAACTATTTCTTTCTCTCATCTCCTTCAGTCACATCCATATTAAACCCCACTTTCTTAGAACCTTTGGGTTCAAAAAAAAAAAAAAAAAGACTGTAAAACTGTAGAAAACTGTGCTATTTTCACTCTCTCATGGTGAACTGACAAATATCATTGGCTGTTTTTAGCCATGCTGAACTTTGATTACTTCCTTCTCCTATGGGTATAGAAATTGCCACAGCATTTCCCAAAAGTGATACTCTGCCTGAAGGGGTGTTGAGGAGATGCAGACGCAGGCTGGAAATGCGGATTGAAATCCCGGGGGGGTTGCTGAGACAAAGCTCTCCAGCGGAGGCTTTGGCAGAGTCCCCACCTGTGTGACTGTCACACACACAGGCAGCAGCTACTCCAGAGAGAAGTGCCCACCTCACACCCCTAAATATCCAGACACAGATTAAAGGAGACTCAACCCCTGGCTCTCAGTGCCTTTGGCCTTATCTTTTGTGCTAAAACAAGAGTCTTCCTGACAAGAAGTCTCCTGGTCAGCAGGGAGTTGTGCCCTGCCTGCACTTGGATTTGGTGATATCAACTCTGCCAACAAGTCACTTGAAACTCCTGGCAATGGTTTTGGAGAGACTTTTTAAAAAAATTAATCTTTCCACTCCTCAACAGTAACAGCACAGAAGACATGGACACATCTTTATGCCTCTCTCCAAATGCTTGTGAAATTACAACATGTTACAAATCCAAGTGAAAAAAAGCCAGAATCCAACAGTAACAACAAATTTTTACTTGCACAGCCATGTTCACCATAGTTCTGCAGACCAGTTGTTGCAGCCTAGTAAAAAGCAGAACAATCCCCGGGCCCTAGAGCTCAGACTTTGTTTGCAGTTCTGGTCCTACAGCACTGATCTATATCTTTCCAAGCTTGACACCCCATGACCAGCTCCCTCCTCAAACCAACCCCCTCACAAGCCTCACATCCATTTAATGTGCAAATTTATCACAGACTTAATGGCATTCAGCTATTGACAATGTCATAATAACATTCAAGACACCTAATTTGCAAAGAAACTACTGCCTTTCTTTTCCTTTTTATAAATATCTTGATTTACAAGTCTTTAAGGACACTTTTAAGTCTCAACTATGATGGAGACTGCAGTAGGATATTTTAATCACAATAAAATATACTGAAAAAAACAACTCACATGAAAAAAATGAACAGTTGGTTAACTTTTTAACAAAAGCAAAGCTGAAAACTTAAACAATGGATGAACCTTGTGCTTTTTTCTGGTCATTGACACATGCCAAACACAACTGGGTCAGCTGTATCTCAGTATTAAACAGATTTGACAGAACTCCTACAATTAGAAGAAAGAACTCAGTCCTCGCTAATTTGATTTGTGCTGCCTCAGAGGAAGGGATTCCTCTCTTGGCAGGTCCACTGGAAATGCCAGCTCCTACAGCATTAAAATGTTTCTGACAAACCTTCATACAAATGCAGCAGTTACTCAGACAAAGGGAAACAAGGCCTTCTACCACATTTAGCTACTTCAGAAATGTCCTGGTCAGTAAAATGACACCTCATTACTTTGAGAAACGACATTTAATGCCTGAATTAGAAGAATTTGGCTTCACATCACTGTCCTAACACAGAAATCATATCACAGAATTAAGCCAAAGAACGGCTTGGAATTGCAAGTTGGGTACAAATGCACCACTGCAAAAAAATCTCAAGTATGGTCCAAGCAATTTGTTCTTAATTCTGACCTGCAGATAAGCATGTCATCTGGTTACCATTATTGTGAGATTTAATTAACATGGTCAAGGCCAGGCCCTTACAGGCACCAATATATGCCAAACTACACATATCATTAACTGAGATACGGTGGTGAAAACACACACACAGGGCACTGCCCAGGAAGAATTCCTACACATTCTGCAACCCAGTCCTAAGTCCCTTTCCCTATTTATCACCAAGTTCCTATAGCCAAAGAGGTTCTGCACCTGGAAGGAGGCAGTTACTCATCCCAAACACACAGACAACTACCCAATTAAGCAATTGTAATGACAATTAAATTATTCATTAGTTCCGTCCTTCAGAGGAGACTCCTCTCACCCTTGCCCAGAGATGTTTAAACCCATGCCAGAAAAGGCACACACTGATAGGAGTTTTACGGCAACTGCCTACACCAGGCTCCCTGCTAACCAGCCAGAGAAAACCTGGGCTGTGCCATTTCCTTGGTCTTAGCTGACTGAGCAACCCTTTTTCCATCTTTTACATTCATGGAACACCATATTTTTTGGCTTAACACAGTTAGGGATATGAAAGGTGCACTGATGTGTAAAGAAAAAACGTGTAATAAGAGTATGGGGTTTTACTACACATCCAGTATTGCAATGGATATTGCCATGGGGGTGGAAATCAATGAAACATATAATCTAGACAGCCAACACGCATCTGGCTTCAGTAAAAAAAGGTCATATAAAAGCCATCCTCCTGCCCACAAACACCAATTGTTACTTCTTAAAATTTCCTTAAAACAACAGTAATAGCAGTGACAAACTACGAAAGCACAGATTGAAAAAGCAAAAGCCTACTGCACCTTCAGTTCATTAAAAATGCACGTACGTGAAGGGGAGTTGTGGCAGCACCAGAGGGCTGTGGGGTGATTTAGTGCTGGACCAAGCCCCCTCCCCACAGCGCACCATCCATCCGTGGGTACCTTTGTTCTGGAGCAAGGTACAAAGCACTGACACAGGGCTGAGTTTTCTGCCTTGCACAGTGCATTAAAATGACATAATAGGTGACCCCTAAACTCCTGTAACAGTTTTATGGGTGTACTGTGAGAGTTATTGTCAGGCACCGGGGTGAGCTCTCTGGCTGGTTTTCAATTATGCTCCTCATAGCTATCAAATAACCTGCAAATCTAATTAATAACCTCTACAGCCAAATGTGGGCTTCATTTGTTAGCTATCAGTGTTCTTTTATCCTGTCATACTCCACGCAGTAATTTATAGACCCTAGTACAAATGGGCATACACATGCATAAAGATCTTTCTAAGTCCACACAAATCATTCTATCTATTCCAAATTGGTATCAGGATATCTCATTTAGAAACTAATTACGTGATTCTTTATAAGGATGTTTTATATGCTGCTCCCCTGATTTAAAACAATAGCAGAAAATAAATAGGAGAACATTATTTTTCCTCCCTGCAATGGAACAGGACTACTGCTAAAATAAAAAATACACCACAAGTGTTTTGCCCTGTGAAATTTTAACTTTGTCTTTATTAATTAGTTGTAAGTACAATCTGCATATTTTATTTTCAACAATCTATGACTGAATTGAGAAGCAAAGAAGCTCACCCTGTTCACAAAAGGTCTGAGAAAATTCAGCAAATACCTAACCAGCTGTAAAAATCAATTTCTCAGGAAAAGAGAACCTTAGATTTAGATAAGAACAACACATGCAACAAATATAATCATTCCACTTGGCTGCAAAAAGAAAATACTTGGAAGTTGACAACTACTGACAGTTTCACTCTTGCACTTAGCAGGAGGTTAAGTTTGCACCACCCCTCTCCAGAATCCCTCGGGGAGTTAAAACTTTCCAGCCAGGGACCCAACACTAACCCCAAAGTGAATGATAAAGAACAGGGGTACATAAGGACAGACACAGACTGCAGCAATTGCTAAAAATTGCCTTATTTAAGTTGATCTTTAGGCAAAACAGCAGCATTATGGCTCTAATTTTAAAGCAAGTACAGGCTGCTCCTTGTGATGCCTTGGGTTTTAACTTTCATATTTTTCAAATCCTGTACTGCCTAGTGTGTAACTGTGAAGTTTCTTGTAGCCTGTTAATTTCTGCTCTCTCATGCTAGGTAGACATAACAAAGCCTCTCCAGGCCTGCTCTCCAAGGACACCCAGACCGTCATAGGCCCAAAAAGTATAAACCAAAAGCCTTTGAGAGGGAGGCAAGCTTGGGGAAATTACATCATTAACTGAAGCTTTAATTGGAGAATTAACCCTGATATGCAAATGAACCAAACCTATAAAAGTGTGAAGAACTCGTGACCTGTTGTCCATCTTGGGGTCCACCTTGGCAGCAGCCTCTGGCTCCCCAGGGGGTACCTTTGAAGGCCTTTCAAATAAATATCTACCTTATTCCCTTACTCCTGTCTAGTCTCTGTTTCTAGGAGGCCTCTCAAGGTATCAGTTCCTCAAGGCATCACTTGAAATGCCCTTTAGAGAAAAGATATTGATGTTTTACTGCTCCATGTCAGGGGTGCTGGTCCCTACTGTTCAGCTACAGACACTTACAGAAAACTGCTTTTAGACAATACAAAGATATTTTAAAAATAAAAAAAAATAAAAAAACTGAAGCACAGAGCTAATCAGCATTTGCTGCAGTTGTATACGAACAGCCAATCCACATAATCTATACAGCACAGTTCTGTAGCTCTGCACTCCCTCAAAATATTTTAATGGAAAATCAAACAGTAGGATGTATATCTAAAAGAAGAGCTTTGGCAAACATCACTGCAGGGACACAGAACAGATCACCAATTTCCAAGGACAAAGCAGCAAAACAGGGTCTGGGAAAGTAGGACACCACAGTATTCCCACTGCCCTATTTCTGGTCGACCAATTTCCACACAAGGCATCAACAAAATCTCAATTACAAGGGAGCTAAGGGTAGGTCCTGGGGGGAACAGGCAGTGCCTGTTACAGTCATTTTACAGGAGGCAGTTTAACCCAATCTAGTCAGATCTAGGTGTCTCCACCAAGCTGGTGCTTCACAGTCAAGAAAAACTGTAACAGATTAGAAATTTTAAAAAATTTAACACACTGTTACCTAAGCTTTGTCACACATCAGGCTACTCAAGTGAGCTTTTGCTGGAAAAAGAGCAATTATAGTGTAACTGAGAGCTTTTCAAACAAATTCTTTTATATTTGCTTCAAATAATGCTTTATTTCAGTTACAGAGAAACACTTCCTTATTTCACCAGCACGGCTGTGATAGGCACATGCAGACCACAGTGCCAGAACTGTCAAGCATCTGTACATCGGTTAAGAGGAAATGGAAATAATTCACTAGAAGCTCATTCATGTCAATACATGCATCATTTCAGCACACACCACAGTATTCAGGTGGCCCTTCCTCCCACCTTACTGGGAAAATTAAAAATAGAGCCTAAGAACACATTTCACACACTATTCTGACTCCTCAGTGTCACATCAAGGAGGAGCTGCTGCTCTTGAAACAACTGGATATGTCTGCTAAGAGCTGAACAAAACAACAATGCAGGAAGAGATGTAAACCCAACAATCTGCTGTCATCTCAAACAAAAGTACATCTGATTTCTACACATTCATTGTGTTCTGAAAACTCCCTTTTCCCACTTCCTATTTTCCCTTGCCTTCCATACTGTCCTCTTTCCTTCACAGAGCTCTGCTCAGTCTCCTTCCTCCCACAATTCAATCCATCCTGGAGTAATCTCTGTGATGATGAATCCCTGTAATATTTTAGCCAGTGACATCACTGATCAGGAAAAAAGACCAATACTTTTCTAAAGATGAGGGTTTTTGCAAGCCTCACACTAAAAAGAGTGGTGAATGTATTACATGAAATTAAATGCATTGAATCAAACCCATCAGTGCTCATCAGGATGAGCACTTTAAAGGGATGCTTCTAATCTAGCAGACTGAAAAACTGCCAGGGATTTGCCTCTGGGAAATTAGCATGATCCAGAGAAAACTTCAAGGTTCTGAGTAAATTAGTAGGTCAAAGACTAATTATTCATTTAGCTCAAAACAGAACCCAAATGTAGTTTCATATCATAACAAAACTGTCTCAGACAGTATGGAGAAGCTGTCTGTCTACGGACACACTGGAGCAAGTGTTATGTGTTATACTGACAAGAACAAAGCCTTTTCCCCTTCTTGAAGGGATTTTGATAGGAAACAAAAGTAAATAAACAAAGAAAAAACCCAACACACTAAAGAAATAGAATACTTATCTCAGTCATACCTTGTCCATTTTTTTCCCAGCAAAAGTATTCATAGACTTGCCACTACTTTTTACATAGAATTAACACCGCATTTTACTGATGCTTTCAGAAAAAAAGTTATTAGTTGCATTTATTTACTGACAACAATTTCGTTTCACTTCAGCAGAATAATTATTTCCCTTTTAAACCAACATACTTCACGGATTTATATTTCGTATGGATGTGTGTGCATATGTAAATACAAATCTTAAGCAAACAACAAGAGGAAAAGGAGGTTTGTTTTTTGAAGAGAGAGGTAAAGAAAACCGCAAAACATTCTTAATAGAAATCTTGTCCTCAAATATTTGTTGAAAAATATTAATTTATGCCTCATTAGTACTTAGGCACTGAAAGAATTTCTGAAGTAGTCAATAGGCATTATGCCAGTGTAAACCAATGAACTGCTCTCCCCACAACTTTTGGAATCAGTTCCTCCAAATTCAGAAGCAACTTAAAGGAAAGATGAAATTTAATCAGGACTAAATGTGGCCAATATTCAACTCTGGCAAACTTGAGCTGCCACATTTTGGTGTGATGTTTGCCCAGCAGAAGGTAATTTTTCACACATGAGAAAGCCTTTAGACACTCCTGGTACTTCCCAACGGACATTAAATTCCCATCCATCTCATTCCATGACACACTTGTACAGGTACTGATTGCAGCACTACCCCGAGTTCATATTTAAAAAAAAAAAAAACCTGACAAAACCCCACCACATTTCCAAAAAAAAAAAAATGGCAAATTTTTAATGCTTGCAATTATTTTAATGGACTTGGATTACTTTATAATCTGGATGGCCACAGTATCCAAAATCTGTACTATTGCACAGGCAAATTATCATTTTGGCTTTTTCAATTGAAGATCTGTTGTATACAAGAGAGGACTGATCTGATGAGTTATTTGACTAAATAAACAAAAATAATCCTTTTCTACAACCAACAGCTGCGTTCTACCATTAGAAGTGGTTACACTTCCACCCCAGATCTCAGACCAGATGCATAAACAAACTGCATAAGCATGACAATCATTCCACAAATGTTGACAGGAACCAAATATTGATGAAATTAAGGTCCTGCAAAATCAATAAAATAAACCAGATGATCATAGGCTGTATCCCTAATGATTACTGCTGCATAATCAATGAACACCTTCCTGGAATGATCCTGCTTGTAAGAACTGCAGCAGAATGTCATCAGGCTAATCCATAAAGCTGCTAACGACTCAGTCTCCTATCCAGTGGGAACACACCCCCCAGCTCTTTGAAGTGCGCCAGGGAAGATACAGAAAATAGAAAGAAAATTCCCCATTCCGTATTTTTATGGGCTACCTAAGCGAGAGCCATGAAATTCAGACAGGAAAGCAGCCACGAAGGTTAGATGGGATTTTTTTTTCCCATATTCCTTTAAACACGGCATGGCATACATATGTCATTTAAAAAAATCACTGGAATAATGTTAAGTGCATAGCATGTACTGCTGCAGGGCGCTCATTTGGCAAGGCGCTGCAAGATGTTTTTTCACCATTAGATGCCTTCTTCACAAATTAAAATCAGACTGTTTCATCACCCTAGACAGAACATGAGAACTCTCAGGACACAATAAACCTATGAGAATCACAATTACCATAGCAACTTTGCATTTTGATTTGCTGCTATTTTGTTGAATCAGCCAGCCTGGTTCTCAGAGCTGTGGTTACTATGGAAGACTGAAGCAGAAATTCACCTTCCTGGGGCAAGGGAGATAGGCAGCAGACAAGATAAAATGCTGCAGTCTGCAGAGCTTCATTATTTAGGAGTCATTTATTTTAAATATTGTCTTCTGTAATTTGAGATAAGTCAGATAAATTATTAATATTACAAGAATAAAATCTTAAATAAAACTTATTTTTCAAATTAAGATAAATTTGCAAGTGAAATTGCAAGATTAAAATGAGCAAGTAAATTCTAGCAAGAGCTCTTGAAACCTACAAAATAAAACAGCTTTGCCCAGACATTTAAGAGGCCATTAAAAGGCTATTTTTTTCATTTCAGTTTACTCACTGGCTAATACTAAACCTTTAATACTGCTCTTTCATTTTTTTTTAAATCACTGCCAGTATCATTTTACCTTGCATCAGAGTTCATGAATGAAAATATTAAAAATTCACACTTCGTTACAGAATATCGGGGAAAAAAAGTAGAAAGGGAAATATTAAAATCTTCATAATCCTCTATTTTAAATATGCTATCGTAAACCCCACGTTATATTACACACCTTCAAAAAAAACAGGGAAGTGCCTATTAGAGGATAAGCCAACAACATCCATTTCCCACTCAGGGACTTTACAATTAAACCTTCATCATTTAAACAGCAAAAATAAATCAGTCAGCAGCAGCATCTTGACAAAATGAGACCATTTCTTGTAGAGAATTTCTAATTTGTCAAACCTGCCCCCTAACAGTCAATATACTTGGACAGAAAGAATATTCCAGTACCCTTGCAGCATGAATCATCTCTTTTATTTTTATCCTAATGGGTCAGGTACAGGATTTGTCTTGTGGAATTCCTAGTGGTGGCTTGTGAGTGGAATGCTGAAAAAAACCTGTGCAATTTCCTTAATTTGACAACCCCGTAATTTGGCAGAAGGAGAAAAAAAAAAAAAACAACACAGGAAAACAAAGCAGCACCTGTTCAAACATGACATTTAATGTTGTGAAACCCTGAGATAAATATGCATCCACAGACTCCATGGAGTAATACACCCCACAAACCAGAAATTCAAACATCAGGGCATGTTACTCACCAATTGCAAAGGACAACTACTGTTGCATTCAGAAATATTTTCCAATAACACGCGGGTCACTACTCCTGTCTGGAAATATATTTCTTCCCCTAAAGCTGCAAAATCTCATACTACTCCTTCAAGAAAGATATTTGTAATGCTCCAGCAATGTCTATCTTTCACCTGCAGGAAAAGATTCTCTAATCCCTTGGAAGAAGGCCAGTGTATAAAGGCATATATGGCGAAAACTGAATTTAAAGTTTGCAGGACAACATTTCCTAAGGGTAGCTCTGTACGTGTGGAATGGGAAATTTTTATTGTAAGAGTTAGGAAATCCATATTGCAGCAACAAAACCAGAGCACCCAACAAGCTGCAGTCTCTATCATATAGAAATTTTAATTAAAGTTGAGTTTCATAAAGTGAATTATCAAAGATCACAAAACAACAATGAATACAACATCAGGCATTAGAAATACGATCGCAGATTCCTACTTATTTTAAGTAAGTCTTATTCCTCAGGATTTAAAAAAGTTTCAAAAAAGAGAAAGTTCTGTCAAAGCAGATCACAGGCTAAAGCAAAACAATGGAGTCAGGAGTGCACCACAATACCAGAACTGCTCTGCACCCGTGGATGCCATCCAGGTAAGTGTCAGCGCTGAATGCATTAATGATTCAGCCGCTGCTGCTCGGAATCATTACTGCCCGGCTACAGCTCATCACTGGAGGAAGTGCTCCAGGAGCCAGCTGAAGCCCCCAGCTGTGTTGTCTCCAGCACAAACACAAGTTCTCCCTTCTCAGCAGCTGGCCCAAGTCCTGTGGGGAGTAATTGGAAAACAACTTAGCACCATGGAAACCTTTCTAGGACGATGGAAGTGGTTTTATTGACACCGAGGCTAAAAATGGGGCAGTAAACACTTTCTTCTTCCCCCCAAATACTCAAGATTCATTCAGCACCTCTGAGATTGTGCCAGCTGGACTGGGGGGAAACAAATGCATTTAAGTATTTCTGGGACAATCTGTTCCATGGAATGCTGAAGAATCCAGCAGACAAACTTGTCGAGGGACAGGTTTTCTCTACTGTGCTTAAGGAAAAACACCCAACAAAAACACAAAAAGGGGGAAAAGGAACCTGACAACTAATTAAGAGGCAAACAGGCATGACAGATTCTTTTGCCCAATGCTGCACCCAAACTATGCAGGATCTCACAAATGTTTTGCTGGGTCTCTATTCTGCTGAATTTAATTAGAGGATTTTCTCAACATCAGTGGTCTGTAATCCAAAGAAAATCTCTACTGCAGCCCAGTGAGAGTAAGTTTTCTCCTTTGCTCCCGGAAACAATGGAATAAGCTCCTGTGATATTTATCACAAGCCACAATCCATGTTATTAACAGCTTTTATTGTTCCAAACACACAGTCTACTGAAATCCTGCATTTGCCCAACATAAAAGTACTCATTGCTTCTGTTCAGTCACTTAATGAAATGCTTCAAAACAGAGGAAAAGTGTTTTCCACAATTACATGAAAAAACTTTTTATAATTCCATTAGAGTCTATAATAGGTGGAGAGGGCAAGCACGTCCTCTTCACCCCAGCAAAACGGCCAATATTTTCAAATATCTTGACATCACTGACCTTTTCTCCAGTTTAGCTCACATTAGCACATACAAATCATCAACCAGATTTGCTACCTCACAGAAAATAACTTCCATGAGAACGTTCCAATCAGTTTCATTTGGAAGCCTTGCCCATGGAGAGTCAATAATAATAAATAGATTTAGTGTCTTGCCAAGTTTCATAACCATGCTACACACTGGTATCTATCTCAGCAGACTGAGCCAACTGTATGCATCACATTTATGAAACAGCCCCAAATCTGTAGCAGAGGCTGTGACTCCACTTTGCTCCAATCTGCATGCATTAGGGGAAAGCACATGAAAGACATGAGCCTTGTTTAACCTCGCAAAGGAAAGGGTTTGGGGGCCCTACACAGCAGCCTTCCCACACCCAGGCGTTTACCAGGGATAAAGGGCCAGGTGCTCTGTCGAAAGGGCAGGATAATGAAGGGCAACAGCCACCAACTGCAGGGAAGGGTCAGACTGGACACAAGGGATTTTCTTTTCTCTCTAAGGATAAACAATCATTGGAATAGGTTGCCCAGAGACGTTCCTCAATCTTGAAGACTTTCATGGCTTGACAGGAAAGAGCTCCCAGGTCTGAATTCAGTGCCAGCCCTGCTTTCAGAATGCCCCTGATGGCCCCTCCAGCCTAAACACCCACCCGGTTCCAGATCCTCAGTTACTCTCAAATCACAGAAAATAAAACCAACAAGTATCATCTTCACTTGATTGGTTTATTTCAGCTGCTAATTTTAATTCATTTAGCAAATCTGCCTGAAAGTTTTGCCAGGAGTACACCATCCTATGATAATTTGGGGCTCACAACCTTATGCAAATTCCATGCTTCATTATGGAAATAGGGTGAAAAGATATACTTTATCTTGCATGGCCTTACTCGATAACACTTGCAGCAAATGGAAACAATAATACCAATGATTCTCAAAGTAAAATCAGTTTGAGTAATGAAAGGGTTGCTCAGACCTGAAATTAAAATAACCTACAACACAAACCCTGAAAGCTACGTGCACACTCCAGTGGGAAAGTTCAAGCATTGAATACAGGTAAAAGATTCATGAAAAATAAAAAAAATAAAAGTAAGTGAAATACAAGAAAACATTTCAGAAGAAACACATGAACTATTAGGGACCACACTGAAACAAACAAACAAAAACACCAAAACAAACAAAACCCACCTAAATTCAGTTCTTTCCTCCAAAATAAGCTGCATCATAATGAGTGCTCCAACTGATCTGCCTATAACCACACTGTGTTTAGTAAAAGCACCCAAGCCAACACTCAGAGGCACAGGCTGAAGCCCTCATTAATCGAACGAAATTCCACAGACCTGAGAGCACTTTTGGGGTGCAGCAGTCACATCAATAATGGCTTTCAACCACAGTGGGCAGGGGACATGCTGAAGTGGCTCTGAGATTCTCTCTATTCTTCTGCTTCCTGACCTCCTAATGCACACGGCTCAATATGTGCCTCACACTCACACCTATAAGCACTGCATCACGTTCAACACACACAAAACCCCCAACATTCCCCACCACAGCTGTCATGCAGCTTAACTTGCTATAGCTGCCAGTGGTTCAGGTAAGACCCACACCAAAACCACAAGATTTTTCAAAATGGGACAGGGAATATCAGAAGGTAGAGGGACAAAATTGTTTTTTGCTCTCTAACCCACCACAAGCCACAATTTATTTCATGTAATTTCAATGAGAGGCCACCTCTGGCCTCTTCCCTTGGTGGAACTGCAGTTTCTCAGGTACCTGGCACTATTATCAACACTAAATGCAGAATGCTGGAGAAAGAGTCATGTGGGAAGTCCAGCAGGAGGAACTGACCCGGTAACCCATCTCTTTCAACTGTCTCGTTTCCACATTGTGACAATTGTGCCCTGAAGTCTGACTTCTTTCAGACAGCAGAGACTCTCTATGAGCCCATGTGACGAAGCATAATCAGGGAAGAGAAAGAAGGACAAGAAATTGAGGGGAAAGAATAAGAGTTCATGCCTGCCCTTGGTGAGACTTAGGGGTCTTATGCACACACAGGCAGGCGAGAACATCCCTCCCAGGCCTGCCCACCGCAGCAGGGCACACAGGGTGGCTTCCAGGAGCTGCATCAGACAAAGCCACACATCACCAGGATGATGCCATGCAAGTGCCATGAGCTGCAGACCTGCCACTATGGTGTTTACAAGAATGCACAATGTGCTTACAGTCAGAGGGCACGCAGAGTAATTTCCAAATTTAGGGCAGCTTCTCCAAGTGAGATGGGAGGAGGCTTTCTTCACATCCTCTACAAACTACTGAGAGCTGCTTGTGAAGTTCACAGCATATGATTTTTTACTGGACAGAACTGCTGGTGCCACGCATTAGCCCTGCAGGCTGCCTGAGAAGCTGCGTTAAGGTACGTGGTGCTTTGGAGGGTCCTCCACACACAGGACTATCCTTGTTGAGGCTGCTCTAGTCACAAGAACCTGCTCATGCTACAGTCCATGTGTGCTGTCTCATATGGAAGATCTAAGAGTCATCCCTTCCTGACCTAAATCCCCCCAAAACGACAGGGCAGCAAACTGCACAAAGGTTACCCTCCGCACCGACTGTGTCCGTGGTAGCTGGGAAAGGGAGATGTGGTGGGGCTGCACCAGCATCTGCTCTGTGCTGCAGGCTCAGAGTTTGAAAAGACTGCCCTTTCCCAGGAACCCAGCTCTGCTCCTGAATGGATCTGGAATGCCTATTCCAACTGAGTACATCGTGAGTGAAATCTGCCCAACTGCACACTGGGCTTAGGGACCTCTGCAAGATGAATTCATCCTCTTCAACTTTCTAACCCCGAATTCCCTAGCACAGGTTCTCTCAGCAAACACACTTCCCTACTGCTAATCATAAAGCTGTGCACACTCACATCCTCCCCTCATCCTCCCCTGTGCCAGCAGGGAAAGCGTTCTCAAACCTCGTGTTTTCTGCTACAACTAGTGCCAGAGAAGCAAAGCAAGAAGTGTAACAGCTGCTTTGCAGCCTGCTGAATACAACTTCTTGTGGCCATGTGTGGAAGGTGGCAGGTTAGGAGCACGCAGGAGCTATGCTGGAACACCCCTGGCAAGCCAGGATTAGGCAGGAGGAACTAGACCTGCTGGTTTCAACCTCCTGAGCACAGAAGATTTATTTGAGAGTACACTAACTCTGATGGTTCAAGCAAAATTGTTGATCACAGAACCTGGGCGCTCCTACAGCACCCTAGATGCAAAAATCTATGAATTAGGAATGAGACACAGTATCAGGAGTAATAAAGAGGACACATTTGCTCTGTCACATTGTGCCTCAAGGCCCCATTCATTACAGAAGGATACAGTGATATAAAAATATGCAACTTTCAAGACAACAAAGTAACCTGCGCTGTTTTGCTAAGTTTGACACGCCAAGAATTAAGTTTATTTTGAATAAACTTTCCTCTCAGATCTTTGCCTGTCTTCAAAGACTTCATCTACTGAGCTAGTTCACAGAGAAAGCATGCTACAGATCCCCAGTGACCCAGATAGCAGCTACATTCCAAATTCTCAACCTGCCTTTCTCTCAGCCTGACAGTAATTCTGTGAATGTTTTTGCATAGCAATTGGCCTTTGATGGTGTACTTTCTGCCAACAGATTGACGAGAAACAAACTTTAGCAAAACAAATAAGAACTGCAAAAACTACCACCTTGCAATAGGTGGCAGTTCCTGCCACCATTTATCCCCTGTTTCCTGCCACCATTTATCCCTTGTTTCCTGCCACTTCTGGCCATGTAACCACGGGCCCTGATTCCATGAATGCTAAAATACATTGTCTCTCTCAGTTCTTTACAACGAAAGCTACCATCAAGACGACTTTCTTGAAATCTAGCTTTCTGAAGTATAGAGCATGATGCTGTATAATGTATTACAGGCTTCTACAAAAGCAAGCTTTCAGCTCAGGAGAGATCTCCTACTCTTCAGAACTCCTCAGTACCCTTGTGTTTATGCAGATTCTCTGCCTGAAAAAAAAAAAAAAAAAAAACAAACCAGTGCATATTTTTTTCATGTGTGCTTTACCACGACAAACCCCAAACTCCACTTTTTCTTGTATTAGCAACTGAGTGACCTGTATCCTGGAGCACGTGCATCTATGAATATTTCTTTTTCCTTATTCATTCCCATTTCAGACTGCAGATGCTTTATCCCCTCTCAGTGTCCCAATGCCCTTGCTGATAGTTTGTTGCATTACGAAGACTTAGAACAGCACAGAAAGCTCAGACACTTAAGAACATCATCTCCCATAAATCAGGACAAGTCTAAGTCTTGCATTCTTTCTCACCTAGCTGAGAAGCCATTATTGTAAATACCAAAGGCTGGGAATCCTGAGAAAAATGAACAGCAAATCAAAGGCCATTTTCTGAGCTTATTTCTATAGGTGGAGTTAGCTGCTTGCACTAAACCTTTTGCCTGGGGTGTGCATGTAACACTTCTAACTTGAAATGAAACCTTTTCCCTGACACCAGTTACATTCCAGCATCGACAGAATAAGAGGGTTGTGCTGCTGTTTGTATAAAACAAATAATGCCAGTTCTGATCAGAAGTCTCTACGCACACAGCCCTGGCTTCTTGAGCAGAATTGTATCCTACATAATCGCTGAGCCATGAAAATGACTGAATTTCCTTCCTTACTGGAATGCTGAGGAATCTCCCACACAGCTTTTAATTCCTCACTCATTTTCTTGGGATATCTGACTGCAACAAAAGCTCCAAAACAAAACCGGATTTATTGCTGCCATACTAATCCCCAATCCAGGGACTTTGGAGACAGTAAACCATGAAGATTGTTCCATCAAGTGACAAACAAGCCAGTCACATTACACCATGGGGTTTTTAAAGTGAATTATTATGTATTATTGCTCAAATTCAAACCCAGATAAACATAACGAGATATCAGAACCAAATGCTACTCTAAATACCTAAGTATCAACTATGCACAAAATTACAAGTCATTAGGAAAAATATTCTATGGCAAGAAACATGGAACACCACAATTAAAAAAGCAGTAAGTCACACATGTCGTTGTTTTGGAGAAATATTCCTCTTTCAGTATCTCAAATAAAAAGGAAGCATGAGAAAGTTTCCTCCTTCTTCAATGGTCAGGAAGAATAAGACAGCATACAAAAGAGTTTAGAAAACTCTGAACTAGAAACGACTTGCCTACAACACGGCCTCACATGAGGCAGCCACTCATCATCCCATGCAGGCAGACAGTTCTGAGAAATGGGTTCAGAACCAAATTCCACAAGCAGCATCCAGGCAGTGTATTTGTCTCCAGTTGGTAAAAAAAGTCATCTCTAATTTTCTTCTGGGTTTGTCAACAATCACGTATTTATCTCATCTGTCTCAGCAAACAGGGGTTTGTGTATTAACAAATAAATGCACATAGCAATTCCAATTCCCCCCTCTCCTTTGTTCAGCACCACTGTTAGCTGCTGCAGCTTTTGAATTTCACCCTACAGAACCAAGCTAACCTCCCCATCGCATGCAAAGCCATCTGCCTAAAAAATATATATATATATACACCAAAGCAAAATAAACTCCTTTTTCCCTGAATTCTGGAATGCAAGGCAGATGCACTGCAAAAACAAGGTTTTTCTTGTTCATGCTGGGATTACAAAAGGTACAGGGACTACCCACACTTGAAAAAAACACCTATTTTAAAACATGTTTCAAGTCTAATTTAACATCTCGACATGGTAAACAACCTCCAACGTGAAGATGCTGTATGTCATCCCATGTAAAGTGACAGCTTCCACTGACACAGCTGCTTTTTCTGCAAAGCATGTTGTTCATTCTGTACATGTCAGATCTGCCACAGAGCTGATGCAGATAACTATCACATTCAATTAGTGGTCTCTGCTCTATTTATAACACAATATCTGCATTATATAGAGAAAATAATGCCCCACATCAGGATATCCCAAGTCTCACGAACATTAAAGAACATAACTCTCAGCTCCTATAAAGAACGCACCTCAATAAAGATAAAGAAAAGGGAACACGGAAAACAAAACCATATTTGCCTGGATCAGAGCCAGGACTATAATTCACTGAATTCTGGCCTCAAGCCCGCTGACCTCAATGATGAATATCCAAAGCTCCCAGCGGCTTCTCTTCAGTTGCTCCTGCACACCAGAGCCCAGATTTCTAAACTGCCACATGGAAAATGCAAAAAATCACTATGAATAAGGAAGAACCAAGGCAGGTTTTCCACTCCAGCAATCACCACCCTAACCAGAGAGGCCTGTCTCTCTCTCCAATTTTTTAATTTTCTTTTTTAATTGGGAAAAATGCCTGTATCTGTTAGATGAGACGAGTCAGAATAACTCCATGAACTGCATCCCTCTTGTATGTGTTCTCTGCCTTGTTAAAGAATTTACTTATTTCTCTACACAGTGGTAAATTTGCTGTTGTTTCCAGGGGAAAAGAAAGAGATGAACAAAAAACCCTTCTCAGTGACGATGTGCCACTACCTTCTCACCACTGCACTTCCATGTCAGCAGAGTGTGCACCCCAGACACTGCACACAGCTGTGCTGACTTCAGCATCCCTCCTCAGACAGCACAATAATTACACTGGCAGAAGTCAGTTAATCCAGGAGGGAATTGATCTGTAAAACGGTATAATGAGCTTCGACAGAACAGGGCCATCGATACAGGAACAAATGTCAAGTGACGGCAGGTTGTGAACTCCAGCCCCAGCTCTGCACCCTCCCTCGCCGGGGAGGATAAGCCTCCTTTGCTGTGGCAGCTCTGGGGTCACAAACACACTGCACAAGCCCAAATTCAGCCAGACTCCTCCTCACTTGCAGAAGCCGCTGCCTGCCTGGCGGTTCCCAGCGCAGGACCTGCAGCTGCAGGAGTGGCCTCTTCAGAGCATTGCCCCGAGGGATTGCTCTGCTGCCAGTCTTCGGCTGGAAAGGCAGCAGCCATTTATCCTGCCTACCTGTCAGCTGTAAACCAGCAAATGACAATTTAACATAAAAAGACATTAGTATCCATTAAATATACATCTGGAGTCACGTTCTCCTTTTAAAAAAATGTAAAAAAAAGTCAATAAAGCAAAAATTACTTACATGGTTTACTGAAATACCAAGCAAAAAAACAAAGGTGCTTAGCAGCTTCTTCAGCATAATGAAAGTTTCAGAGCAATAATTAGCTTATGTTTTTCAAAGTCTACCATTGGCTTTTTTCAGTTTTTACAGAAGAAAAAATCAAGATCATTTAGAAATCCAGCCAACAAGTGAAATAAATCTTTAACTGTATTTAAGCATAACATAAACAAATGCTGACTACCAACTCGAATGATAATTTTTAACATTCATAAATTGAGATCGATTATGAAAGCTGTGGACTAGAAGACACTTTCTGGACTCTCATACCTCAGAACCCATGATGCCAAATGAGCAAATAAAAGAAAGCAGCAAGAACTGGGCACATGAGTCTGCAACAACAAGCAAGCCAACAGAACAGGCATCAAAATGTTAGATACCAACAAAGACCTTGGCCAGGGCTGAAGGAGATAAGGTAACAGAGCTTCTTGAAAAGAAATCAATACCTGAAACCAAAGAGGATTATTGAATTAGAAAAACTGTCCTTTTTTTTTTTTTTGCCACTCAATTTTTAATGAGCAAAATGTTCACTGCCCAAGTCAGAAATGCTGCCAATGCCTTTTAAGTGGTGTTTGATGGTGATTAATGGTATATTCTACTGAAAGTATAATAAGAAATAAACTAATGAAAAATCATCAGTGAAAATGAAAAACAAGGACCAAGATGTTCATCAAATGCCCTTCTTCAAAACGCTAGTTTTAATGTCTGGAAAATAATGAAAAATACAAACCCCCAGATAAAGAGAGACCTAAAGAGCAAATCAAGGCATTTTAAGAGTGTATAAGGAAAAATCTAAGACTCTGTTCATATTCTACCAAATCTAGTTACTTGTTCTACACCTTAAAGTTGCAAGCAAATACTGTAATTTAGTATCTTTGCTTTCCTGATTAACAAATATACTTCGGCAGCTTTGTAAATTGGCTTGAATTCAGGAAAATATTAACCATCTGCCTAAAACTAAGCACATTTTATACCTTCCTGAAGTCAACTGGAAACAGAAGCATGCCTATATGCTAAAAATGAAACATATGCTCCAGTGATATGCCGAAAAGGAGCTTTGGTGTTAAAAGGTCTTAAATAATTCATATTTGAAACCATCTTGAAATTCTCTGGTGAAAGACAGTATGTCAAGAAAAATACTGGGTTTATCGTCATTTGAGCCACTAAACTTCAGACTATACACATATTTTTTAAACTAGATGACAGTACAGATACATCATCATTTGCTCTGGTTCTGCAAAGAGGTGCCCTCAAATATTTGCCTGCAAAACTAAGGCATGAAGCTGAAATAAGCACATTATTTTCGTCGTCTTAGATAAGCAATGTATCATCCATTCTGCAGAGGGGATCCAAAAACTAACGAGCTCATCAGCCCCATCACGCATTTGACAGGCTCAAGATGCTCGCACACGAATCAGCTGGTTTATTTTTAAAGTGAGACAAATATATACAGAAATAAATACACGTCTATGATATATATATATTTATATTCCATGAACGCTCGGCTATCTCCCTGTGGCGATTCCTGCCAGCCAACAGGAAACCCTGGAGCCCCGCTAGCCATGGCCACGCTCCGGGCGCCCGCGGGCGCACCCCCGCGCAGGTCAGTGCCCGCTCCCCGGGGCGCTCCCGGCCACATCCCGGCGCGGCCGCACGCACACCCGCGGGCTCCAAACATGGATCCCGCTCCAGCCAAACCGCAGCCGCTCATTTTCGGGTCCGGGACCGCCCCCCGCAGGGCGCAAACGCCGGGGCTCCCCGGGCGAGCAGAGCCCGGGGGGAGAGCGGAGCCGTCCCGCAGGGGAGGTGGGTGCAGGGGAGGGGTCGGTACCTGATGCCGCGGCGGGGCCGCCCCCGGGCAGCGCCGCTCGCTGCTGCTGCGGGCGGGCGGCGGCGGCGGCGG
>VZTI01002182.1:46059-83641 GCA_013397865.1 Struthidea cinerea | reverse complement strand
CCCATCGCCCCCAGCACTTGTTGCCGGCAGTGCCGGAGCGCGTTCGGGGCCGCGCTGCCTGGGGCAGCCCCAGCATCGCCTTCGCACTGGCGCTGGCGGCCACGGAATCACCGAATCACACATTCACAGAACCACAGAGTCGATGGGGTTGGAAAAGACCTCCGAGGTCATTGGGTCCGACCTGGGACCCAACACCACCGCGTCATCCAGACCATGGCACTGCGTCCCATCTTTCCTTAAACGCCTGCAGGGACGGTGACTCCACCATCTCCCTGGGCAGCCCGTTCCAATGTCTAATCACCCTTTCGGTGAAGAAACTTTGCCTAAGATTCAGCCTAAACCTCCCCCGGCAGAGCTTACGACTGTGTCCTCTCGTCCTGTCAGTGATTGCTTGGGAGCAGTGCCCCCTTCCCCCCTCTCCCCCACCCTCCTGGCTGCACTCTCCTGTCAGGGAGCTGTAGAGAGCGATAAGGTCTCCCCTGAGCCTCCTTGTCTCCAGAATAAAAACGCTCAGCTCCCTCAGCTGCTCCTCACCACACTTGTGCTCCAGACCCTTCCCCAGCTCTGTTGCTCTTCTCTGGACTCACGTTCACACATGTACATGCATTCCAATTTTACTTACGTGCATCCTTAATTCTAAAAAATACGTTCAGGAGAGCTAAAAATTTTAATTCTTTATATTGTTTATCAGTGTAATGTTGTTTGATATCAGGAACTGCTAATAGGAGTAAACATGTACGTAAGGCAGAGAGATGCCAGCGTGTGGAATCAAAGCTTTAGGAGATACTAATGTTGTTTAGAAGACTGTCACAATGACTGGAGCACAGGCCTGCTGAGGAGGGGCTGAGGGAGCTGGATGTTCAGACACAGCCTGGGGGGATAATGGAAAAAACACTGCAGTTGTTCACAGCAGATAAGGCTGAAAAAACCCCAAAACCTGAGGCAAGGCAGCACATCCAGACAAACAGAACTGACCCAGAGCAGGCAGCCACCTGCATGTCTGAGAGCTGAGCACACACTGGGATCACCTCACAGGGATCTCACTCTGGGGTGTATGAGCGTGCCCATGCCATGACTTCAGTGAGGCCAACGTCCCATTCACTGTAAGCACTTACAGAACAGGATAATACTAAATTTTCAGTGTATGTTGAAATAGTGAGTAGAAACTTCTTTGAAAAGTATAAAATTACTTGAATTGCCTTTTAACAAAACAAAGATCAGCCAAATAAAAGGTTTATTTCAGACACTCTAACATACTAGGCCAAAACCTGTAGTTTTCAGATCGCAGAAAATTTCTTCATTGAAGGAGAAACAGAGGAATAGTTACAAACTATAGCGGGATATAAATTTTCCCATACTGAAAAGAAGAGCTGAGAGGTTACTGTGCATATTTTCCACATATCTCTTATAAAATCTGAAGAAAATCTAATATATTTTTCCTTATGCCTTAATGCCATTCTATACAGTACAATGTAATTAATTCACTGCCATTAACAATGACTTGAAATAGATTCGGGATTGACACAGAAAATACAATTTGCCTTTATTGCAGTTGCTGATAGTTCATTGGCACCATTTTGGAACCCCTTCCCCAGCTAGGGTAATGCTGCAGTGGGAAATGCACATCCTCCTCAGCAGGTACTTCTCACCGCTTTCCTTTATTGTCAATCTCTTTTTTCTTCATCAGCACCAAAAAACCCCTTGCCATGAAAACCTGATTTCATTTGACAGGATCTTGCTTGAAAGAAAGCAAAGGAGCACAAGAGCCATACAAATAAAACAATCATTTATTTGATGTGAAACTCCTCCAGCAGCTCATAAAGAAAACAAATTCTCTTTTTAGTTCAGCAGACATGCTCAGTGCCTATTTGCTTAATTAACGTCCTCTCACCCAGCTTCCTGTTTCAACCTTTTATGTGGGCACTGCAAAGGAAAAGTGGCGGTTCCTGCACAGCCGCTCTTAGGGCTGAATTCATTTTGGATTCCCTGCAACCATGTGTGGTCTCAGGTGGAAGAAAGGGGCCTACAGAAAACTTGCTACTGCTGTGAGCTTCCTTTGTTCGTGGATTTGTCTGGTGACTGAGGGTGTGGCATTGAGAAAGGGTGGATCACATGTTCATTTCCAAATGTTTGTAGACGTGAGCTTTTAACAGGATATAAATTATTTGGAGAGGAATAGCTGAACCAGCTTGGCAGATAAAACATTTTAAATTAATGCTGATGATGTGAATATGCACAATTATTCATTTATAAAGTTCGGGGGGGAAAAAAATCCCCAAGATTAAATGTGTGATAAAAGCTCTGTTGAAAATGGCTCCAAAAGGGGAATACCACATGCAGAAATTAATTGTCTGTACTACATTTAGAGAAATTATTAAGAAAAATTAAAGTACGTAATAACATTAATTCCAGCAAAATATAATCAGAATCAAGATTATGTCTTCCTAAACAAATTTTCTTTGAAGAGATGAAAGCTGGTAGTAACTTATTTCAACTACCTGAGTACCTCCTTGAGGAATTGTGTCCAGCAGTACCTCTTGCAGTCTCTAAAGGTTGCTACACACTCTTCAAACTGAAAACAAATCACAACCATTGTCATTAACCACTGAACATGGCATGTGCTGTTCTGGCAGGGCTGAAACTGTGTGCACAAATGGCACAG
Source organism: Struthidea cinerea (assembly GCA_013397865.1). Classification (NCBI taxonomy): domain Eukaryota; kingdom Metazoa; phylum Chordata; class Aves; order Passeriformes; family Corcoracidae; genus Struthidea; species Struthidea cinerea. The sequence goes on along the minus strand of VZTI01002182.1, from coordinate 80,979 downwards.
AAATGTCAATCTATACGGATTCTGCAAAACTCTCTCAAAAGCAGTACAACACAGGCCTGGTCTGCATGTGAAATTATAAACACTAGGAATGTGTAGATGCTGAAAAGCTTTGGTAGAGAAATCTTTCAGCTTTCTGCCGCGTTCTGTGAGAACTTTGTGGTTCTCACAGAAGCTATGAAAACACTGCTATGGGTTTTTGTAAACTAACTCCTTATCTTGCACCTGGGTTTGTTATGCAAGATTGTTATGGTTCTAGCCTTCTGATATTTTGGAATAAGTGTCTTAGAGCTTGACCAATCCCCTCAAGGGGTGGATGGCCAAGCACCCAATTGTCTTATGCCACTCAACACACTCTTTGCGAACCCTGTTATACAAGGATGATTATAATTAATTAATTAATACACTACTACTACTACTACTTTCTTCCTAAATTTAGACCGTGTTGCTTCTTGCCGTTCGCGGTACTTTACAGCGAGAGGAATGGGGTATTTTACTGTCAATATTCTTTTGCTTCTCTTATTTGCAAGGTCTGTGTTGTGCTTTTGTGTCCTGTAAACTCAGTCTTAGCACGTCCTGTATGTTTGTCAAGAGGGGTGATAATTCAGCACCAAACTTTCAGAAGGTTTATCACAGAGACGCAGCAGAACAGAGCGATTGCGAAATACATTGTGAGAAGATGGGCAGCTGACAGCACTAATTCTTTATGAATATCAGAAAATATATTGACGAGAAGTTCATACAAATTGTTCAGAAAAGTATTTTCAATTGTTCACCATGTTCTTGAAAATGCCTGAACTGGCGATTTAAAAATATTAATGTACTAATATGCAATAAAGTATTCATGTATTAGCAATTCATTTACAAACTAACTAATGGTCAAAGCACACAATAACGTATCATTCAGGCATGCAAAGAGTCCAAGTACAGCAGCATAGCTCCAGTGGGGCTGTGCAAATGCAAATCACCTTGAGACACAGACCATCATTTTACCTGGGGTGGCTACGCTGTAAGACGGGAATTTGAAAAACGACTCTGTTGCCTTGTTCCTGTAACGAGACAGCTGTTGTCACTAATTTCTCAACAAGAATATATTAATTTGGAACTGCTAGGCAGAGGCAGCGATCGCTGTGCTGCTATCTAACTGCAGGTATCTTATTTAACAAGAACTAGGCCTGTTTTGGCTGCAGGCTGCATTGAACAAATGTTAAAAGCCGTGCTCTGACTGCTGCTGTCGTGTTTCTTACACACATTAGGTGCAGCTACTGTGAGAGCAGTGAAGCTGTTAATTAAACCACAAATATCAGTTTTGCATCTTTTCCACGTCCTTCATTACTATTTTCCTTAGGTTAACAAATTCTCTGCTAGCAAATCAGGGAACTCACTGGTTTGGAGTATTTCTAAAGTGTTCACAAGCACTAACATTTACTTCTCACTGTTTGTTTTATCAATGAAACACACACACGGATGCCTTTATTGTGACACAAAATATTACTGTCACCCCTCTCACACAGGTGAGTATGGCTGGTAATCAGAAAAAAAGTAACACTGAGATAAAATTAGACTAATAATACAACAAGAAAAGAAACTCCAGCTCTCTGAGAATTTTCCTAACCAAAGATCAAGATGCCATCATTTTCTACAGCAATGTGGCAGCTACAACATCTAAAATATTTATTTCTGGTATGTAGGAATTTCTGTTGGAAAGCAGTTTTCTGGTGGCAGAATATAGTCTGCGACCAGATCCTTTTTTTTGCTTGTGATTACAAAATTTTTTGACTCAAGGTTAACATGTGCCACTTGAGGTGAGAATGTAAAAGTTGTGTAAATGTGAAATTTCTGAGTTTAGCACATAACTGTGGGGTACAAATGTATACTATGAAACATTTTCTGGTGAATTAAATGCATTTTAAAAAGTACACCTAAGAAAAAAACCAAAAACAAACCTACAACAGAATTCCTGTTGATTAAGAGGTATTTTATTCCAAAATTCTAAATATCAGAATCAAATCAATACTTACATTTTTCAGTTTACCCAATCATAGTATTTTGAAATTGTATATGTACATAGAAAAATACAACCTAATAAAAACACTCAAATTTGCATTAGGATGAAAAGAATGAGTTGAAAAGCAAACCATAGCTTTAATAGCTATATATTTCATATCAGTACAAAATTACTGTGCCACAATACCCACTTTTTTTGCACAATTTATAATTTAATACAAAATAAGGTGAATTCAAATGTATATTGCTCTTTAAATGTACCGAAGACTTTGGAAACAAGTTCATAGTAACTGAAACTATTCCCATTTATGCTGCAAGTATTTACTGCATGACAAAGAAACATAAAATGCAGCACTCTCATTAGTATGTTGATTTTCTGCTTGTGCAAATAATGCTCTACTGATTTAATGCACGAGCAAACATAGAAAAAGGCAAAAAAAAATCTGTCACAAAGAAATAAAACATTACATGTTCAGCATATTTGTATCATAGCAAATACAGGTTTCCTTCATGGACTAGAAAAGCCAAACCTGTAAAAGTTTTTTGAAGATGCAAATGCTACATTAAATCTTCCATTACTTTGCAAAAGCCAAGGGTCAGGTTATTCACCTTTAATGCAGCATATTTGGAGAAGGTCGTTGCATGGCAGGTTAGTTTTCCTGTGTTATGTTACAATTCTACACACTGGAAAAAAGTAGACCTAAATACCACAATCACATGAAACAGTAGTAGTACTACAGACTCAACCCCATTATTGTACAGCCTCTAGTCCAATCTTCCACAGTGGACCTAAAGAAAGTGGTACCAGTTCTCCAGAGTTAGTGGTGGACACACTTTAGGATGTACATCCTGCTCCACCCAATGTGGGCGATCAAAGACTTCCTAAACCATTAACTCATCCCCTCCACTGAGCACGCTGGGTCTGTTCATGTCCTTACAAATACTGACCACTCTAAGCCAGCAAACGCCACGGCCCTTCTTAGGCCAACAAAACTGGGCAGAGGACTCGGCAGTGAACCAGGTCAGACCATGTTATATTGCACACAGGGGCTCCAGGCTAAGGATTCAGTACCAGAGAGCTCAGATCCCACTCACACCCGTGAGTTCCCGGAGCTCAGCAATGACCATGATCCCAGCTGTGGCATCCGGCAGGACAGGGGCCACTGCCAGCAGAGCACCCACAGCTCTGCACATCCCAGAAACAAACCAAAATCATCCCTTTGCTGTAAGCCTCATCTGGGCTCTGCCACTACCTTTTTATTTTTTGGATTCCTGTTTTTCTTTAATAAACTACTTTTTTTCTGACTCATTAACAGCCAACAGCATTGAACACAAAGAATCACATTCAAAGGGTCACGTTAGTCTGGACCAAAGACAAAAACTGCCTTGATTTTCAGGGTAATGCTGCTCTGTGACTGTCTGGGAGGGTGTAGGAAAAAATAGTGCAGGGCTCTGTCAGGGTAACCAACAGCAAACCCAAAAGCTGCAAGAATCTAAGTGCAGCATGATTCCTTCAAATCACCAAGAGCATGCTGATTATAGCTGAAGTATTTTCAAAATACCCTTTAAGACTATTTAAGCATGGACACAAGTTTAGAAACAACTAAATATTTAAAACCTTTGCTTGGAATTAATGTTTTATAAAGAAAGAGCACATGTAGTAAACTTTATAAAGTTTTCACAAGCATTATGTGAATTAGAGATCAATGTGTACATCAAGATTTAAAACAGAAAAAAAACCTGATACTTGGCAAACAACGTTGGCAAACTTCCTCAACGATTTCAAATTACATTGATAAATACAGCCCATATTTGACTTTACAATCATGCTTAAACAAAAGCTATTTCCACAATTTCATTGTTTCTCGAAACAAATGTAAACCTATAAATTAGGTTCCTCACTTTACATTTTCTAAATATTGTCAAATATAGATAATATGCTTTTTGTAATAAAAATCACTTTTCAATATTGATCATGAGATGCTGCATTAATTGCAAACTGGAATACTTAAATAATTTCATATTTCATTAGAAAAGATATAGCTCTTTTAAAATGTTTTTATTGTCTAAATAATTACACAGTTGCTGATTTTATAGTCATAAAAAATCTGCTTCTGAAACATAGCTCTCAAAAGAAGACTAATTTTCTGTTGCTGTACTTGTATTTTTTAAATGCTCCCCGTATGCATCTCACAGCAATTTTGAATCAAAGGCATTAATTTCATTCTGAAATACCTTTTTAAAAGTTTCTTTAAAAGCTTTAGCATCATTCTATAGTACTTGCTGTAAGAATACATCAATGCCTGTAAGTCATTATGAAATTTATACTGACACAAGTACATACATGATTTGAAATCTTATTGTTGAATCTAGAACATGCTATCAAAAGTTTCCTGCACGCCCACTCAGGAAAACTTCCAGTTTGGAATCTCCCTGAAACACAAACATTACTTTAAATTGAATTTGAGGTGTTACATCTATGCTCACTAAGTAACCTGTGTACTCCATTTACATATGCTACTGTGGTCTTTTATTTTTACAGCTTTTTATTTGCTTTCATTCTCCAGCAGAAGGCAAGAAATAAAAATCACTTAAATAAGTCTTACTTTATGTAACTTCAAAAATGGAAGATACTTTCCATCGCTACAGTAGTTGTACCAATAAAATGTACCTTCTTATCCTGAAATTCAGCAAAATGAGAGTTTCCAGTTGCCACAGTAAAATTAGGATGCAGTTAGCACTGACATTAACAATGCTATGGTATCCCATCCATGTGAGCAGGAGGGATCTTGACCACACTTTTTTTAAATACTCTTTTTCATCTGCTAACGCCTACACATGCAAGTAGTCTAACAAATTTCAAGTCACCATGGAGTGTACATGTAATGAAAGCACACATGTAAGAATTAGAGCTATAATCTGTCTGACAGTCTCTTAAACCTCTTATCCTACTAAGATTAAGACTGGGTAAAACCAATCTTCTTGCACACAGATAATCAGCTGACAAAGTGTGTGAACCACAAGCCCATGTAAGTAACTGAAAATGTTGTTCTATCAAAGTCACATTTTGAGGCCAGGATCAAAGCCTGACTCCCGATTCTCTACTATATTACTAGTAACAATATTAAAAATAAAGACAAAAATAAAACATTGGCCACACTGAAGACCTTGAAAATTCAGTAAAAGCGGAATTATGCCCAATACCCTTTCATGTAAACTAATTTTATCTAAACAAACTGTCTAAACCAAACCGATGTAAATGGATAAATATGCAAGCCTATATCTGGTGAACATACTGGTCCCCCCAGACTCTGTGTTGTCTTCCTTAAGGACTTGGATGCCACCCTGGATCAGCGAGTAAGAACGGACTTAACAACAAAAGCCATTGGTGGATTTTAAATCTCTGAAAGGATGCAGAAATAAGAGTTGAAACAAACTGCTCATTTCAGAAAATTCTGGGTTTAGTGGGCACTGCTGTGTGGAGGAGATGCAGCTATGAACAAAAACCCCTTTGTTTGGTACAAAACCAAACCAGAGCTTTTGCCCCTTTAAGAGCTTGTCTACATTGAAATCTCACTGCTGTAAGTACAGTAGAAGCCTTCCTTTGCTTACCTGGCTGCATACAGGGAGTTTATACTGTAATTTTTTGGAAAAGAGAATAAACACATCTCATAGAAGGCACCTCAGTAATAGTTTAAGTATGTCCACTCCAGGATCTGTGCAACACGGTTACCTGTGTCTGCAAGCTGAACAACCTCCTGCTTTGCAGTTACTTGTCTACTGAAATGCAGAGACAATGCTCTTGTGTCAATCAGCGTTGGAAGCTTCACGTTACTGCACCAGTGGGGAGAAAAATAAGCTGAGAGTGATGTAAACCGGTGGCTTTAAACCACTGACCTTTTGGTATGTTTAAAAAACAACAGTGAAACAAAATATTTAGTGTCTTTTCTGGTAATGAAATGTATTGAACATAGTGAAATGTCATGTGCAATGAAATGTCTTGTGCAATGAAACATGCAGGGACTGAAACAATGAATGAATCAAATGCAACAAGCCAAAGGAGACAATGAATGAGTGCAATGAAACAAGCCAAATCAACCTTTACTTTTCAAACCCTTTTGCACTGCCAGCTCTTCCCTGCTTCATTTGACTCACTGTTCTCTCAGGGCAGGAGGTGGGGAGGTGTGAGTGTGGCTAAAGTACTGGTGTACTTTGGATCCATGATCCAGATCCACGGATGTGGCTGGCAGAGAGCCAAGATTAAACAGCCCCCTGTGTCACTCCATCCTGCACCTGGGCACGGTCAACCAGAGAAAGTGAGGATTAACAGCTTCCCTACAGTGCACCACCTGACCTGTCACACAGTGTTCCCTCCAGTGTTTTGCTAGAAACCAAAATACAATCCAAGTAATGTACAGCCTTCACTTCCAACCCTGTGGTGGTTTGACTTGTGGACATCAAGGGTTTTGTCAGACGTGGCTGTTGGCAGCCACAGCCCAGCATCTTGTCCCTGGCAGTACATGGATGCATCCATGCTGCCAAGAACTCTGGAACACCTGGATCCTGCTCTGCGGAAATACACAGCAGAGTCTTGAGATCTTGCCCTGATTCTTCTCCCCAAGTCCCACAGAAAGCACGTCAGCCCCAGATTTCTAATCACTCATTTGGTGTTGTAGGCTCAAACCCTACAGCAGGAGACCCGGGACCTGGAGAACAGTATTTGTAGGGTCTAGAGGGAAACCACAAGACAGATGACTGAGCGGGCAGGAGAACACGTGTACAGAACAGGTATCAGATGTAAATGATTCCACTGAATATTTCCTATTTCTTGAGCAGGAGAAAAAATCATCATCAGGCCTAATGGGTAAAGAACATTCTTCAGTACTGCAAAACAAGCTACATTCATTTCTTTTGTGCAACTGACTTTCAAGAGCTAGGCAATGAAATGTAGTGTACTCCAACACAAACAACTGAAACTAAACGTGTAATCCAGCAAGCGCCTCTGGAAGCTGTTGGCTCCAAGAGCAAATGCAGAATCTGCATAGCAATTCATGGAGAGTCAGTGCGTGAATCAGAAAAGATGATGTTTCCTGTATCCCAGTGAGCAAAATCCCAGCACTACTCCTACTTGGGTTTCTCACACGGGTCAGTGTGGATGCGTTAGTGGCAGTAGGAACGGCGTTAATACAGAAGGGAGGATTTAAGTGTATTGCCCTTGTTTTGCACGTGCTGGTGCCTTCCAAGGCCAGCAGCTCTGCAGTCATGAGTGTTTGTTCATTAAGGGGGAAGCCAATATTTGTAACCAAGATGTAGGCAAGTGTACATTTCAGAATGTCTTACAGATAAAACTCTGCTTTAAGCTTCTGATGTTCCTTCCCCGTTCTCATGCGGCTGTAGTTGTTCTCTTTCTTGTTCTTCCTGAGGTGGCCTCACACGTTTGAAAAAGCCCATCTGTGATTCAGAGAACAATTAAGAAATTGCACTGTGATTTGCAAAACATACACACATCCTCTTTCCTTCGTGATCAGATCTTAACTGATTAAGCTGTCTTTTCACTCCTACTCTCTCCCCTCATTTTTGACCTCCAAAACCAGTAAGTATCAGTTGAAAAATTAAACTGAGCTCAGCACAATCACACACCTGCTCTTCTATTCAGCTTCTTCGTGAAAAAAGCTGAAAAGCTTCTACAGTTGTTCCAAAAACTTAACTGATTCAGGTGATTAGGGGACCAAGGCATTGCTGCAAACTGCTGGTACTATATGAAATAATACATCACTAGCAGGGAAAAGCAAACAATACAAAACCCTGCAAACGCAGTACTTACCCTGTACATGACAAACACTAGAACGGCCAGGAGCAGTAGCCCTGCTAGGACAGCCAAAATTATAACCCACACTGGCACGGGCATGGGCTGTGGTTGAATGCCCCATGTAATATTTGTAGCAACCTAATAGAAAAACACAATAAATCACACTTTGCACCACAGTGACATGCTGAGTTCATCCATGCAGTTTAAATCTTGTATACGTTTATCCTACCATGATTATAATCTTAATCCAGTATAAATTACTTTTTCTCTCCAGTATGAGTCAAAAGCCATAGATTATTGGTGAAATAAAGACTTCACTGACCCAAACTTAATAGGATTTTAAAATTAAATGATAACAGGTGGTTGGGGGTTATTTTGCTTGGGTTTGCTTTTTGGCAATCAGTGATAACATGGCAACATATCTCCCGTAATTCTTGATCATTTTCAGTAAAACTGTAGTAATATGGAAATATTTTAGCATTAGAGAAAAATAATTCAGGGTTTTTCCTTTTTTTATCTCAAAAGGCAGTACTCTCTGAAACAAAAAATCGAGTCCACTCTTCTTTTGGGAGAGAAAAACCCCCAGTTAATAATAGGCATTAGAAACCATATTCAAAAATAAGTCAATCACAGCCCTTTTCTACCTTTTCCTTAAGATCTCTTAATCCTATGACGCTTACCAAAAACTTTCAATTTGCCAGCCCAAAGAAGTGGCCTACATCTTTCTGTGTGCACCTTCTCCTTTCCCTGTGAAACCCCTGAGGCACGGAAGGCCTTTGTTCCACACTCCCATAGTGCTTCACACAATATAATGGAAGTTCATTATTCAAGCTCTAAGTGCTACTACAGCCGAAAACAAATTTCAAGGAAAATATTTCTCTAACAACAATGGCATTAACAGGAACATTAGGAATGTTCACCATCTTTTTTTTTCATTTTCAATTAAGTCTTTCAAGCCACAAGTATTGTCAACTCCAGTCTGTTTTACCCTCAACTGTATGTGTACAACTGAAATAAATACATGAAATAAACAAAAAATTATACAATTAAAATTATACCAAGCCATAAAAACATTACTCAACAATAACTGTCTTTGCACTAATTTTGAAGTGATTGCATATGGTAACTCAAGCTGGATGTAAATGACTTACTACTGTAGAATTGTGAATATCCTCAAAGGAAAGGTTCTTATAAGGGAACTCTATAACACTGAAAGAAGCAGATGATTTGAGAGAGTAGGAATGATTCTGATTTTCTTTCTGCGTAAGAAAAAAAAAATTATTATTGCATGTGGGTACAAAAATCACTTTTAATGTTTCAGAAACAGTGACAGAGTATTAAGAGTCACTCACATTCATGAAAGTTTGGGTCCAAAGGCGTGATTTTAAATACAATATTGCACTCTTTCCCCTTTCCAGGTGGCCAACTTGACAGACAATCTTTAAACAGTCAGCAGTTCCACAGCCCTGTGTATAAAAATAGGAAGGATATTCCAAGTATGAAAATAGTTGGAAAGTCATTAATGGCATTACTTTACCCATATACCTACACTGGCAAAGCACCATAGACTATTAAAATACATTAAACAAGCTCCAGTGGAGGATAATTACTTATAGTTTGCAGTTACAAAGACAGTGATATGGTAATATGCTTATTTCCTATTACAGATTGTTTCCAATCATGTTTAGAAAGGACAAATCTTCCTTACAAATGTTTTTAAGGACTTAGCACAGGATTGTAGGTGTATTGTCAGCATCTCAGTGCTGAGAGCTCACCAAAGTGTGCACGTCCCCCTCCATGGCAGCTAAATCCCTTCGGCTGATGCGGTGGTCACGGTGATCTTCCCTGCCAAGTGTTTCATTCCTGTCATCATCCTTGGGAGCAGAAATCTAGGGCACACCAGGGGAACCAGAACAACGATTTAGATAATTGCAGACTTCAAGGTTAAAGTCAAGAAAATACCTAACTGCAAGTTTCTCTCTTTCTATCCTGGCTATTCTTCAGACCCTGGCTGAAAATAAATCGTTGCAAATTGTATAGCAGAAGCACAGGAACTTTGTCTTTATATGTTCACTGAAACTGCCTTTTGTTTATCAAAGATACACAAGTATTCTTTGCTGTTCTATACACTGAACATCTTCCCTCAGTCCTTCTTTTGCTCAAATTCTTCTTGAACTAACATACTGATTTTTATTGCTTGTTCTAAACTATCCTAGAATTCAACACTCTGCACTCAGTTAAACTTGCTGGGTTTTATCTGGTGTTTCTTTGCCTAGTCCAGCCCAGGAAAAAGGCATTTCTTCTGCTCTGTAAATCCCATGTTTTGCTGGCAGTGATAGCTAACCTCTATTGCCCTTCGTGACCTTTGGATGAGGGCCTAGATAAATAAGCTAGTAATATTAAAAAAAATACCATTTTCTTCCAAGAAACAAAACCCAGAAAATTTAGATAAACAGTCCAGAAGCATCTGGTACATTTTAGGTTTTAGTTCATGACCACATTCATTATAATTCTATTGGTTTGGACTTAGAACTCATGTAAAACAGCCTTGAAGTTAAAAAAAAATATAGGAAGAAAACCCCACAATAAAAGTAAACAAGACAAATTGATCTTTGAATTGACAATTTTGAGCTGTTGTTCACCTTTTACTTCACCTGCTACATACATTGACATGTACTGTGGAAAAGTGCAGGCTTATTGGTCAGCCACAGATGAAAAACTAATCTCAGTTTCTCATATTCTCAGGGATTTGGCTATTTCGAGTGTTTACAAAACAACCAAACATACTTCATTCCTCTCAAAGGGAAAGTCCTGCTTACCTTGATTTTCAGTGGGTTGATTTCCATGTCAGAAGTGCAGTTCATGGGACCATCAATTTCATACTGAACAATGTACAAGAGCGTGTTGTTTTTGTACTTGTAAGGCCACTGCAGAGTCATCATCACCTTGCTGAATGCACTTGGGCCATTGTTTCGCAGCTGATTATGAAAATAAAATTTACAGATGTAAAAAAATAATTCTACTTTCTCTGTTAATGTGCATATAGTTACTTCATATTTGAGCCACAAATGTGGTACTGCCACTACCCCCACCCACTTACAGCAACAGCATCAAAACTTTACCTAAAAGTGGTAAAAATTTTAACTATTATTATTCACACAGCTCTCTTGGTAAGTTTTGCTTAATTAAACAATCTAGATTAAATCTGTGGTAATTCTTTTAGGCAAATTTTAAATGCTTAATTTTTTTCACAGCAAGATTTCAGAGTAGTGATTCAGAACAGATAGAGTACAATAATTGACACCCATGAGCCATTTCCTGAGTTCACATTACTTCAAATGTTTTACCTAGATTTCAAAATGCAATAAAATAAAATATGTGTAGTTATGTGGGTAATCAACCCCTGTTACACTAATTGCAGGCATTCCAACCCTTCTTGGATATACCAGTTTTTGGCCCACCATTAAAAAAAAATAAGATCTCCCCTTACATGCAAGACAAAATAAAAGAAAAAAAAAATCATAATTTACTCCAGAGAAAAGCTACACCAAATGATTTATTTTCATTTATCACAGAACCAAGTCACTGAAATCAGTAGTAATTCCACACCTCATAGATATGCTGAACTAGAGGCCCAATATCATCTTCTGTTTCGGGATTCTCCTTCGGCTGCCAGTTGGCAATGGGAAGGAATATGTGATCAGGGGATGACACACTAAACAGCAGAGCAAAGGAGTTGTTATTAGCAAGTATGAAACAGTAAATGTGATTCTCTAGAACACCTAAAAAAAGCCCCAACACGCTTAAAATACAATCTCCACTTCTTCATCCTCTATATAAAACTTGAAAGAACAGAAGTGGTTTGAATATTAAGTGTTCAGTTCTGTTCTCTACATTAAAAGACAACAAGAGACATACACGTCATCCAAAAACCAGTGTGAAATACTGTGAAAAGGAGAAATATCGATGATGTAGAACCTCAGCAGTACAGTCCTAAGACTAATTCAGCATGCCCTGAAAACAGTGAAGATACCAAGCATGCTTTTCCAGTGTGCCATCCCCGACCTCTCAGATACCGAACAAATTCATCACAACAATGAATGTAGGAGAAAATTTAAAAAATTATGACTCAGGAATCCAAGTTAACTGGTTAAGCAAGAGGACTGCACAGCTTTTGGGTGGGAAGTATAGATTTCTGGCAAGGAGAGGTGATGGAGTAACCTAGTCATCACAATATTAATACTATGCTTAAGACTGAAGAAGGTGAGGACATTGCAAACTTAAATTCCAAAGCATTTTCAACTTTGGTTTCAGGAGTTTTCAGATGAAACCCCAGTCAGTTTGTGGAGGAGAAAAGCAACTTGCAGAAATGTAAAATGGCAAACACGAGTGGCGATTTTTTTCCTTCTTCTAAAAAATATCTCTAGCAGTAGAGGCACAATATTCCTTTTTGGAATTAATTTTGTAATTATTTAGAATTATTTAAGATCTGAAAGTCCAAAGGCTGGCTAGAGAGAACCATATGGTCTTTATGATTAAAAATTCCCTAAACCTTCCTGGAAACTTATGCAGACCTGAAAGGAAGTTCAGTGACTATAAAGAAGCAAATGTGCAAAGCTCATTAAAAATGTTTATTAAAATAGTATTGCTTACCCTCTAATTTCAACAGCTGCTAAAATAGCAAGGTCAGCCTGATAATATGCTACTGGGCTCAGATTGTCATACAGGTTGGAACTGCAGGGAAAATAAAAGGTAAATTCTTAAATGAAATAAGCAAAGTATTTAATAAAAAAACCCTCCACACTTCACAGTAATTGTATGTAACATCATAGCATGACTCCTGAGCCACTATGGGAAAGCACATTTGCTAAAAACTAAGGACCAGATTCCAGCAAGTTCTCACCTAAATGCATGGAAGTCCCACCCTCTGCACAGTTTGGGGGAGCCTCAGCAGGGAGAGTACAAAGGACACAAAGTTAATGCTGACTCTGTTCTACAGCTGTTGTAAGAAATACAGAGCACACTACCCCCTCAAAGTGGTGCTGGGAACAGAATCCTGACCTCCTTAGACACATCTGATTATTCTGTCTCCCTAACCAAACAATTTCCTCTACAAAGACCTTCTTGAATCTTGTAATTATTCTTCGCTGCTGCTGTAATCAACAAACACATGCAACAGTGCTTTCCTCCTGACCTGTAAATACCTCACTCCTTTAGAAACTGGACTTGCTCTGCTAGGAACGGAGCCAGCTTTGGAAATCTAGCTTTGTGAGTTTAAGCCAAGTAGTGTGATGCTTAAAACCTCTTCTAGATAATACCCTGGTAATGCCTGTCACTATGAACTGTGATCACCATGTTCCATCGCACCACTGATCGCTCTTCCTGCATCCACAGGTCACGGAAGGAATTTTCTTCCATAAAAAGCCTAAAACACTACAGGAACTTCCCTTCTCTTCCCTCAGGAGAGAAGCAGGACTTGAGCAACCTCACTGACTGTTTCAGACCCAGTGACAGTAGTAGGTGACTGCTGTTAGCCTAAGGAAGATGACAGACACTCCAGAGCAGATCACTTCCTGCAAAGAACAGGAGTCACCTGCCACTGGCACACCTTACCAGCTGATGGAGAAGGGGAAACACTGAACAGACAGCAGTGGGAGATCAATGAGATATTTAATGTGCCAAGGCCTTTGATCAGTATGGCAAACCACTCTATCATGAAAATAGAATGGCAGCTTTAAACTTTCCTAACTCCTGCAGATGAAAAATGCATATGTGGATGAGATTAATTTATTCACTCCATTAAGAAAAAGAACGCCCTTAAATGGAATAAAAAAGTGCTTTTTGTCCACGGTGAGGAAAAAACCAAACAGCTGTATTTGTACTGTCCATTAAAAGCAACATAAAACTGCAATGGGTAAAGACACTCCTCATGATCACATCTCCAAACCTTAAACATCATCTCCAGACGTTATAAATTCAGATTTATATGTCACATTTATATGACAGTGCTGTGCTCATCCAATAATAACAGGAACGCTACTGTTTTATTCCATTTAATTTTCAGGCTCTCTTAAGCTGGCTGCTGTGATGGTTCACTGCATGTTGCTTCTGCTCAGACCACCCCATGCATTGCCTGCCCTAAAAGACTCCCATCCTCTAAATACATACAATTCTGGCTTTACATCAGAAGGAATTCAGAGTTCAAACATCAGTTCTAAAAGAGGGCTATAAACCCAAAGTTATTCTGTGGCACTACAAGTGTCAGCAGAGCACAATGATATGCACAAACAAGTATTCTTACATTTTTTTCCTGTATTTTAGGAAACCTAATTCAATGTGTTTATTTTTCAAGCCATTATGAGGCAAAGACAAGAGAATTATGCCAGAGCGATACTGTGTAGTTTGCAGTCTATTTACTGTGTGTGTCCTCTCCCAGGTGAGGTACATACTCAGAGATTCCATACCTTCGGATTTGCAAGTCAAACTTGACAGAGGTGTCCATCTCCGACTGCTGGTGCACACTGAAACGCAGGCCAGCTAAGAGCTGGGGGAAAAATCACTGTGGTTCAGTGGAAGCAATAAAACACACAATAAAAGATTCTTAATGCTCTTAGACAACGAAATTGCTTGAGACTTGTGGTCATGAGAGAACACACACACAGAACTGGCAAATCAAACTTGTCCAGTTCATCCAGGCTGGAAATGTACTGCCCTCTCCTTAGATTACAGCCAAGGCATCACTGCCATAAAACACAAAATAAGGGTTACATCATGCTCCCCACCCTTACTTCAGCCATTTCTACACATAACTGAGCCTCCCCAGGTGTTGCAAAAAGGATTGTAATCTAAAGAGCAGGGAACACATTAATAATTCAAAATTAATTCCCAAGGTTTGGTCTAAGTCAATTCATATTTGCTTTAATATCTGTGCAGTTCAGCTTGATAGACTGCAAAAGACTTTGGAAATAGCATTTATTCATCTGTACAAGGTGGCTCTTGGAAGCAAAGCATCATGAAATTGTTATAATTGTGACTGATTTTCAATTCATTTCCTCAGAAAATAAGACTTATTATGTCACAGCCCCTTAAAATCTGCCAGGTCCCACTAATAATTTTTTAATTCTTCCAATTTCAGCTACATTTGGTGGAACTGTAGAGGTTTCAACTAGACATAAGTAGGCAGAAGAGAGATGAACTAAGAGAAAGAAGTGTTATGAGCTAGCTCTTGATTATATCCTAAAAAATACGTATCAGATAAATATTAAAAATTCATGAGGGACCAAAGTCCATTAATTCCACTATTTAATGAACGACTCATTTTCAGTTGCGTCACAAAACTCATGAACACTCCTTTCAGCCTTTAATTTAGCTGAAAAGTTGAAACCAACTACCGCTGTACTAACCAAACGTGTGGGCAAGCTAAATGTCAGCTAGATCTAATCTTAAACTCCTGTGAGAAAACTTCCTGCCCAAACACTACTGTGATTAAGGAAAATTCCACCTGCCCTCCTGGGTGAGCTACCAGACACCTGTTGGACCAAACCTTACCTTAGTTCCTGCTTTCATGGGATTTCCCAGGTCACAAACTACCATGCGAGTCTGATTCTCTGTTTTAAAAGCACATGACAGTCTGGCTAAAGCCTGCAACAATCCAGAAAGAAATATTAAGGAATGTCATTCCTTATGTCTGAACACCTGGATGAAAGTCTGGAGAGAAGTTCTAGATATGCTGCATTCATTTTAATATAATTTCTCAGCCATAACACAGTCGAGTACTAAAATGAAATAAAATGTGAGTATGGAAGTCTCAAAGGAGACAAATGTTTTTGATACAAGGCAGATCTCTTTTCAAGGTTATAAAAAAGAGGCGCTTGGAAAAATCGAATCACTTTTGCAGTGCTTTGCTCTAAGACTGAAATCATAAAAACCACCACAGATTTCAGCAGCACCTGAAATACGACTCCTCAAAAACAACAGTTGGAATTTTACCTCGTTGTTACGAACAACTCCGATGAAATCTGCTTGGGGTGGAACAACAACAAAGAGTTCTGCTTCATAGGCTCCCTCCCCCTGGTTCTGAGCACTGACAATGAGGGTCAAGGGATTGTCATCACCAATATAGATCTGCTTCTGATCACTACAAGAAAACAGTGTAAAAATGAGCTCTGCGTTCAGGTTTTAAAGTGCATTGAAGTGGCTGAACTTAAGAGAAACGAGACATTCTGAGAGTTCACAAAGACATTGGAGAAATCTGGAGGCAGTACCTTTGCTTCAGGAGCGTCAGGAGAGCTCTAAGCTACTTTTAAAAAAAACCCCATGTCTATAATCACAAACGGAGCAAGTATTACACGCTCTTTTGTAAGAATCTTTCCTGTAAAACGCACTGCGAAACAAAAATCACCAACACCTTTTTCTCACAAGGAACAAACAATAGTGAACATCTAAGTCCCTGTGCACATTTCGAATTACAGGCCCACTTTGCAGAGGTACAAGCACATATTTATAACAAAACTCAAGGGAAGGCTCAACTACAGAATAGAGCCAAGGCCTCTGCAATACCTTCGGTTCCAGATACAAAGAGACTATTTTTCCAAACAACGTTTTTTCATTTCACCAACTACAAGCAAACATCAAAGTATCTGCGCTGATGTAAAATGTTCCTGAAGTGTTTGCATGAATTAGTGCTTGTGAAGTGTCCTAACTACATACAATGTGCATATGCTAAAATGTATGAAAAAACAGATATGAGATAATACACTAAGAGTGGCTTTAGGCCACACAAAGTACAAAAAGCTCAGACTCATGAAAAGAATTACCACCTAAAACTTGGGTTTTTTTTCCAGGTTTGATAAAAGATATTACCAACACCAACAATTTTTTTTCCTAGATATGGCAACACAGCCCTACTCCTCCCCTTGCTGGATAAAATCACATCTTCATGTGTCTGTCTAATATTAAACAACAGAACAGAGATACAGTGGCAGCTAACAGTGGTTTATTCTCACTATACATGTCCAGCTTAGCAAATAAATAAATATGGCCTACTTACAGTGGAGGCTGGGCTGGGAGTGGTATATTACATGCTAAAGACATTAGGTCACAAAGCAGAAAATAGGTTTTCTTTAAAACATATAAGCCTGAGTTTAGATTGTATACAATGAGGAGTCCTACTTATTTCAACACATCCCTTAAACAAAAGTATTACCAGCTACTGAATTTTAGAATTCAAGCAGGAAGATTGCTTTTCCTTGTAGTATTTTTCTCATGCATTTACCTTTCTACTGACACCTCCAGCTTTGGTTTGCAGATATTATCTTCCCCACAATCCAGCAGAATATGGGCCTATGCAAAAATCAAACACATACTGTTGTAGTAATTCCTTCATCATCTGTTCTAACATACATTTTCAATAATACTGTTTCACCATCACATAAAAAAAAATTCTGCATACCTGGTTGTGACATGTTTTCATGTCATTAGTCTCAGAAGAGAGCAAATGAGTTTTTATATGAGGGGGGCCCTGTGCCTCATCCGGCCCTATTGCAATTCTAGGACTGATGCTTAGACCTTAACCATCTTTCCACAGTTTGAATAATCTCTTCACATTAAGTTGCATCTTCACTATCCTCTTTACAAACAAGTGTAAAAATTTGTAAAAAGGGCAGAAATAGAAAAACTATGTCTATTACCTTAAGAGAGCTATAGGGATAAACATAATGGACATAGAGCAGCATAGTGTGAGAAAGGATGAAACACTCCCAGCCTTCAATATTAACACTTCCAGTACTACTCTGATTTCCCCCCCCAGGATGAACCTAAGCGTGTTCTGAGTTCTCTCATCACAGGCTGTGTAAGCAGTGTACCTGTCTGCTCATGTTAGCAGGAGTGAACTGGTTGAGGATAGGGTGCAATCCTGTTGCATCTGCAGCCGTTCTGTAATCCAGACGATATTCCATAAAAATAGTAATGGGAGTTAGCTTGTCTCTGAACTCAGATTCATCCTGAGGAAACCAAAGATTTGAATCACAATTAAAACATAGTAGGAATGGAAAGGCCAAAACAACATTAAAACTTCTGAGCTTGTTTCAAAGTAGAAAATCTCTTGTCAGAAAACCTGCACAATTTTAGCAGTAACATGCCTGTTTAGCAAATGGAAAACTGGAGCATACAGAAATATGAAGTCATGGAA
This sequence comes from Struthidea cinerea, assembly GCA_013397865.1. Classification (NCBI taxonomy): domain Eukaryota; kingdom Metazoa; phylum Chordata; class Aves; order Passeriformes; family Corcoracidae; genus Struthidea; species Struthidea cinerea. The sequence goes on along the minus strand of VZTI01002182.1, from coordinate 62,977 downwards.
ATCCAGTCACAGGAGCCTAAGGGCTACACAACTCTGCTCTTTCCTGCCAGACCAACCTCACTCTGCTTCTAAGATCCCTCAGGGATACTCATCTTTGGACTTATAATTTTTCCTTCCTAAAATTATTACTTGGCATTTGGGAGTTGCTGACTTTCATGTTGTTCATTTCAAATCATTCTGTTCATCAAGTGTTGATCCTGCCTTTCAGAGAACTTACCAACCATCTCTTAGCTTTACATTAGCCACAGATTTGATCAGTGTAAACTCTGCTTTGCTTCTGAGAGTAATGAAAATTACTAACTCAAGAACAGATCCTCATTTCAGGATCTTATTTCCAAACATATCTTCTATGGGCAGAAACTTATTGATTACCTATAGCTTTAAACTGGTTTTGCATCCCATTTATGATAATTTCATATAGGTCATGCGTCGTTACTTTCTTTATGAAAATGTCTGGTGGAAATGTGCTAAATCTTTACTAACCCTGAGATCCGAGATGTCTAATTCCGTACATATCCCACTCACAAAAGTCAGGTCAAAGAAGGTATTACCTACCCGCCATGAATCCTTAATGATTACTAGCATTTTTATTTGGGGTTTCTTTTAGAGGGAAGGAAGTATTGTTTATGTTTGATTTATAAGTACTCAGTGAGATAAATCTGAGCTGAATAGAACTTACATAGCTACAAACAATGTTTCTGCTACTGATTTATACCTTTTAATTGTGTTAGCATCTGTTCACTTTGTGTGGATGAAAACAGAAAGACTGAGAAAAAGCAAACTTAGTATTTCAACCTTCTCCATCTCCTCTGCTATTTGCGTATCCTCCAAAGTAGATGGGACAACCTCTGCTTATTGACTTTCATGTTCCTTGGAAATTATAACTAATTTGGTGCCTGGATGACTCGTCCAAGAAACCCAGAATAAAGTTCTGAATTCAATTTCCAATCCATTTAGGGACCAGGACCTTAGCCACAAGAAGATTCATCGTTCATCCTGTGACAGCAGTGATAATTTGGGACAGACGTATGGTTTTAGTAATTTCAGGTCTATCCACTGAGCATGAAGTTTCTCTAGGATTTTTTTTTTCTTTTTTTTTTAACACCTAACACAACGATCTTGTAATAGATAATGCAGCAAAAATTATTTGCCTAAAACATAAATGCCTACTTACCCTCAAGAAGGCATCGAGTTCCTCGCAGTTCATTTTGCCCCCCTTTGTAATTGTCATGTTCTTAGAGTGGCTGGGCTGTTTGCTGTGGAGAAAGAGAGCTCTCCTTATAGCTCCTTTCTGCTTCAGTTTATCCAACAGCAGCTCCACCTGGAAATCTGGCCAAGCCAAAGGGTTTGGGTTGGTGATATTTCATTCCATTAAACACAGTTGCAGATTGCCCCCAGAAATGGAGCTGAACGCTGATTTCAACTGCAATGAAAACCTAGTGCTTGCCACTCTTAAAACTTCCAGTTCTTTCCATGTAAAAAGGAAACTGTATTAGTTCTCAAGTACTGTTGCTGTCCTAAATTGGACTCTGCTTTTTCCTTAAACATTGGAAATATGTAAGAACACAGATACATTTATAATTTATAATTGCTGTAGAACTGCAAGAACTAAAGTTAGAATTATTTCCCCTAGAAAATTGTAAAACAATCTTGCACATCACACTTGTATTTTTAAACACTATTGCTAATCTAATTACTTGAAATATTTGGTAAAGATAATAAAACTTAAAATATGTAACAGATATTTATATAAGCCTTCCGAGACCACACCACCTCTGTATATGCCACAGAAAATAAGGAAAAGATTTTGCAAGCAGTAGACAAAACCTGATTGCAGCAGGCTGCTTGCTGCACTACAAAATCTCTTGGAGGCAACTTAAAAACCTGTTTGAAACAATCTTTTCCTGGTTCTGATTTGAGAATCTGATAAAAAAATTCAGTGGTATCAATCAGAAAATCATGACCTCAACAGGACGTGACAAGTCCCCCATGGCTTGTTGTATCTCCCAGGCATAACCATGCACATACTTGAATAATCTTGTCCAAAACTCCCCTCAGTGAGAGTTGCTCTAAATTCTGTAAAATACAAGGGGCTTTCCAAGACTAGTTAACCATATGCTTAAATCTCAGGTACGGTCAAATGTCACTGACTTCTACACCACTACAGCTGTCTTGGGGTGCTGAAGAATCACATAGATGCACGTGGCCATCCAGGTGGCAGCAGTGCGCTGCAAAGGGCACCCAGCTGTTTCAGTCAGGAAAACAACAATGACCAGTGCTCATGTCTGCAAACAACACAACAAGACGAGCAGAACTTACTGAGTGAGTTCGGGAGCTTTCCTTTGCCATCCGCTTTTAAGCAGAATTTCACTTTGAAGCTGTTTGAGAGGAAAAAAAAACGGATTTCACACACTTTTTCTCTCATTTTCTTCTAAAATTCCTCACTGTTTATTTCTGTTCAGATGTATCCTCTTGTTGAGACTCTAGCTCCCTCCCAAGAGCTATTTTCTACTGATGGAAGAGAAACTACAACCTATTAATGAGTACACAGACCTGCAGGCAATGCAAAGCTTTGGAGTCTTGATTCATGTAGGGATAATTACCTTTGGACCGGAATGTTCATTCCTGTCATCAAAAGGGTCTTATTTTTAAAGCTATCATACTGACCCTAAAAAGAAAGTTAGCACTAGGAAGGGAAAGTAGGTTTGGATAACAGCCCAGGAACAAGAAACAAAACCAGTTTACAAAGCAGATCACTGCCCAAGTATGTAAGTTAGTGGGTAAAACACTGCAAATGCTGTGTGATGTGTTGACATCTTGGGAAGACCTTACTCTGCTCAACAGGGACAACTGGCAGTCTCTGCAGGTTTTGGGAGTCAGGCTGGCACCTACTAAAGACAATGCTGGTCCTACAGCTGCTGTCAGAGAGTTATTATTTTGTATTGTCTGTTCTTTCAGAAAAGTCTGTGCTTGATTTTCGTTTTATTTAATTAGCTGACTAGACTTCCTGAGACCTTTCAAAATTGGAAGCTTTCAAAATTAAAACCCAAGTCCCTCCCCTCAAAGGAAAATATAGATACATTGCTTACCAAGAAACTTTTACATCTCCCAGTGAACAGGCTTTGTTTTCTGGGTTTAGAATGGTTGGATTAACTTCCAGGGCAGCATTTACTCTAATAACTGGTCTAGCCCTGCAAAGAAAACATCCTCTTGAAGAACACCATGTTAGACAGTGTCCCCCCATCAAATTGTGCAATATACACAAACACACAACTTTTAGTGAAACCACACCAAAAACAAATAACCATTGACCAGATGAGGGAAAAGTGGGAAGCTTTTCTGTGCCCTTTCATTTCTACCAGCCACAACACGGACAACTGCGTAAAGAGGAAGTCCTCTCTACTTATAGCACAGCCAATATATTCTCTCAAAATGAGCAAGTTGGGATGAGACTATGGGGCTTGCAGTGTAAAGCTGGCAGCTGTTGTGTCAGAATCTAGAAAGCTGTCACTCAGAAAGCCTTGAAGAGAGCTTATTTATGTTTTCTCCTAACTACATGTTATTGAGGAAGATGCATTTTAGACAGCAGATAGGTTTACTCAGTGAAAAAAGCAGTATAGTGTTTTTTCACCTCCAGAGGCCTGGAAGGTGGAGTGTCAGATTTTCAGACTTCCCTGATCCTGCTTTCTTTTGTAGCTCCAGAACTCCACCGAGCTTTCACTCAGGTACAAGCACAGAGGAACCCTTACCTGTACAGAACAGCTGTGTCAACACCAAAGGCTCCAACAATCAAGTCTAGGAAGAAATGAGACACATTACACATTACAATTTGCTTTTTAAAATAGGCTGTTTCTCAGAGGCAAGACTGCTATTAAGTTATTGTGAAGTGCCCTTTCGAGCAGAGGACCTGGATATCCATTTTTGTCCACATCTGTGGCTCCTTTCAGTGAGTACCCAAAGCTGGGGGGCATAGTGCGAGCGGCCCACTGCCCTTCCAGGATCTGGGATGGGATGGCATTCAAACCACTTGCTCCTCCGTTGTAGATATACACAAGTCCTCTCTTGTCCTCTCCACCATACGGGGCAGCAACTGCAATATCTGAAAACCAAAAGAAGAATCATCAACATCTCCAGACACAAACTAGAACATACCTGTGCTTACATCAATCAGTAATTTCTCATATTACAATGTGTGTCAGTAGGGAGAAAATGCAACCAGCCTTTAAAACGCTCATCAACATTTGGTTTTGATTGCTCTTTTTGTTTGTTCCTTTTTTGTTGTTATTACTGGATGCTGTTTTTTCTAGAAAGTATAAACCTTTAACAAGAACATGTCACAGACTTTTATGGGGAGAGGAAGGAAAGAAATAGTTCCACAAACACTTCTGCACTTCGGTGACTGACTTGCAGTAAAATCATATGGATTTGGGATGCTTTTGAGATTATTAAAACAACCAGAGTTAGTCACTGTTGGCACCAAACCACAAAACTAAGTGAGACTCTTCCCATTTCATTTACATGCTCATGTTCCTCCAAAGGGTGGGACACGTTAATAATTAAGAAAAATTTAAATCATCCTAAACCAATGGTAAATATTAAATTCCAATCTATCCTAGTCATGGCTTGGCAGCATGCTTTATGGAGAAATTCCAGTTAGTACAGTTATTCTTTCTCTTAAAGCTTAATAAATTTAAAAGTATTCACTGTTAATGATTAATAAATGGTAATAAAATGCTAATTAGACTATCTGTAAGGACAGCTCTAGAAGTGTACATATGGTCTAATTTCAACATTTCCACAGTCAGTTCAGGGACCGAGCATGAAACACAGCTTGGAATAAATACATTTCTCCTTCCTCTTTTCTGAAATTTGAGGAAGTTGGATGAAAAGAATAAGGACTCAAAAGTTTACTGGTTTGTATTTTTGACTCCTATTTACAAACTTCATGAAGACAGTAAATATTGCTATCTTCCTATTTCCATCATACTGTGATGGAAAGTATTTTAATTAACACTCCCAAAATGAGGCAGAGCAATAAAACCCAAACTAAACAGACTAACTAACAGCAAAGCAATCAAAAGGAGGCAGCTTTTGCTATGACTTTCTTGCCTACAGTGTATTTCAGATGTAAGTATGGTGGAATCAAAACATTTTTGGGATGATTTCATCAAGTGACTGGAGTTTTGGCTATCAGCTGTCCAATGTCTTCTGTAAAAAGTTGCAGTGATATCACATCTTCACACTGATTGAACATCCTATTAGCAACTAAAAAGGTCCCTTCCAATTCCAACTACACTATGACTTTATGACTTCATAAAAAATAAATTCGAGCTACCTGAGAATTTGAAGTAACCACCTATTGTAATTTTTGATCTTACAGAAAATACTCAGCTTGCAAGCAGAATGGAAAGAATGAGCATTTTTGGTGGAACTCAAATTCCCACTCCTCTTTAGGCAACACTGGAATACGACAGGCAGAACATTGTTCTCCCTAGGATTCCTGGAAGTCTCCATCCCACCACTACATGATTCTTGCCTGCATCATTGCTCTTCATTCCTGTCAGAAAGTAACAAGAAGCTTGGGCAAGGGGTTTGAGAGTCCTCAGCTCCAGCGGTGTCAGACTCAAACTTCTCTTCCAATTACTCACTCAAGACACTCAGCTCTTGGAACATCTGGCTGTAGCTGCTATGCAATATTTCCACCAAACTCTTCAATTTTGAATAATAATAATAATAATAATAATAATTATTATTATTATTATAAAATCTACACTTTTCTTAGGAATATCTTTTTTATACGAACATTTTTAACCAGCAATCTGAAATAAAACCTTTTCTGTCACCACTGTGTTTCTAGAGAGGAAAATCATCTCTAAACAATGGAAAGAGGAAAATTATATTGAAGATGTCCTAACAGGTCCCAGTGGAGAGTCAGGTATTTTATTGAAGTTTCTGTTGTGGCTATGACTTAGAAAGCAACCAGGTGATCAGTGTAAGAGCTAAAGCAGTCCATGCTTGTTGGAGTGCACTAGGTGGTGGTAGACATAAGCCCTGAGGATCAGAGAGAGGGCCTCTTTCCTGGGCCTGGAGGTGACCCTGGGAGTGCATCCAGGTCACCGGAGATGGACTGAGAGAGGATTGTGTGTTTATGGACAGGCTGGGCCTATGAGAAGTGTTAATTGTAGTTTGTGGCCTTATAGGATATTGTTTACCTATTAGCATACTAGGTAAAATCTGTGTAATACCCCAGGTGATTGGGAGACACTGTGGGGAACATCTTTCCTGTTTATATGATGCTATATCCTGTTGGGTGCTGGTATTTAGGGAATTCTGACTGCACAATAAACACCTTTGCATCTTTCCACCTGATGAGCAAAGTCCTTGCCCATGCGTCATTACTGCACATGCTGTCGATTCAATGGCATAGTCTCTGCTCGATGCATCCATGGAACTCCCGTTAGCATTCCTGGGAGTAGCACACAAGCATCGAAAGGAGTCTAGACCTCAGTGTCCCACACTCGGTCACGGCTACAGCACCCAGTGTTCGTGTGCAGAATCCACATTCACTGTGCTGGCTGGGTTTCCTCTACAATCAGGAGATCCTGACCAAGAAACGTTATCCTACCGTTGAAGCCGTCCTGATCCAGATCCCCCAGGGGTGCGACAGAGCTGCCGAATCTCGCAAAGATCTCAAAACCGTTCAGCTTTGCCATCTGAAACCCTCCGGAGGCTCGCTGAAGGCAGATGGACACCTGGCCAACCTCCTGAAGCTTCCCATCTGAACTTCGATCCATAAAAAGAGGGGCTCCAATAAACAGATCTGTGTAACTGGACCAAAAAAGGATGAAGCTCTTCAGCAGCAGAATGAAAATTCATTCTCTTCAGCACCCGTTAACTCAGCACTGAAGTCAACACTCAGATGAAATCTTTAAATTCAACTGAAGGCAAATATTTATTGAAAAAGTAAGCACAAATACACCAAAATGTAATGGTCTTAAAGCATGTGAATATGCACGTGTATTTATGTAGATAAATACAAAAACAAAAATGTTAAAACAAATGGGGAGTGTTAGCAAGAGAGTCATTAAACCAGCAATGAAGATAGGTATCTAGACTGTGGGAAAGACCTTTTAATAAAAGCTAATCTTTTTCTTTCCAGAAACAATTTGGGTGGCATTGGTGAGAAGAGGGAGAAGAGGACACTTACTTGTCCCCGTCAATATCTGTGGTAGCCACTGAATACCCAAAATAGGCTGCCATCTGGAAAACAAAATTCAAACCAAACCTGTGAGTTGTAATGATACAAACATAAACAAATTTACACAAATCTGTATACAAAATACATCAGGGAGATGATAATATATGCCACAATTTTTTTTGTTCCTTACATTTTTGTTTTTCTTCCTTACTCTGTTAGAAAGTAAACCCATCCGTTACTTTTCCCATTTCCCCTTTCACGATCCAGTTTCTTTCCCAGTTCTCAAAATAGGCACCATTTTCTTTATTTAAATAAGATTAGAATTCCCTCAGACTTCACAGAATTTTGCTTTGCCAATCAAGCCAGTAACATGGAGACTATTATATGATCTAGTACCCCAAATACTGTCACAACATAGGAAAGGCCTCCTGGTCACCCATCCCACTCAGCAAAGCCACATACCTGCTCTCCAGTGAAGTTGTACATGGAAGACATGTTTTTCCCATTGTAAATGGACACCTGCATGTGAAGAAATACACATTACAGCATACCAGCAATAGTCATCTTTTTTTATTTATTGTAAGGTTTAATGTTTCAAATTTTTTACCATGCCCAGAGTTCTTGCTGCTCGTGGGACTCCTGATACAAAGTCTGAAACATAAAGCAAGACACAGGTAAGAAGTGAGGTCCCAAAGAACAGTGACTTTGCTGAACAGAGCAGCTCACTCCTAGCACTTGATGTATTTCCCTGGACACTGTACGATTGATTTGAAAGATCTGCCCAGCCTATTAACATGATTTTCTTACTGAAGCAAGGGCTTACCTTCGATGCCATCACCATTGAAGTCTCCAACAGCCACTGAATAACCTGCAGAGACAAGATGAGGCTTTCAAACCCTTATTAAACCTCTCATCTCTCTTTACACTTTTCACGGGTGTCTCTGTGCACAGTCCTGCTCTCTTCATCTTAAAATCCACTGGTATAAGTATTGCCTCGAAGCAGCTTAGACTGTGAAGAGCTCCATGAGTGACTGTAATTCATCAGTATCCAGGAACTTGAGATCAGAAGATGAAAATTCCAAAATTATCATCCTGGGAATTGTTCTAGTATATCCTTGCTTTTCTCCTGAGCCCGGTTAGACACACATGAAGCAAAATTATTATTTCCCACTCTTCCTTGTTTTTTTCTTTCAAAACATAATTCTTTAACATTTTTATTTTGTTTTGGTAGGTTATTTAGAAACAGCTGCTTTTAAATAACAAACAAAACAAACAACAACCACCTATGTGACTAACCTCTCGTACTTTTGCCATTCCCATATTCAGCCTGAATCACAGAGCACAAAAAAATCATGGAAATACCTCCATTTATTTTGTCATCAGGTGCTTTTTGAGTCAAGCCTATGGCAAAGTAACTACAATTCCATCATATATGAATTATTGCATTTTCAGGTATGTCACTCTCTTGTTATCTGTTAAATGCTGAGTTAATAGTTGTGTGATTTAGATGTAAGCATCAACAGTGCCAGGGAGCTTTCCAGGCAGAGGTTTCCCACTTCCCACCACATACCCAAGTAGCTGTCATCGAAAGCAGCACTGGCAGGTCTGGTTGCTAACTGGTCATCATACTTTGTACTGTAGACTTTGGAGTCGTACTTAGCCACGATCTCTGTCACTCGATCAGAAATAAGCTGGCCTAAAGAGAGAGAAAACAGCTTAAAACCACAAACTGAACGTGTGAACACATTCACCAAAGTGACTCATTTACAAAATGCTGCCCTTGAAAGCAGCGACGCTTCCACAACGCCGACCGCAAAGGAGCCAACTGCAGCTGCTCCAGGAAGGACACGAGTGAAAATATGGATCCCACTTCAGCACAAATGTGGGCACATATTGAATCAAAGGCACACAAAGAGTTCTCACTGAAAATAGAGCCCAATCCTACATTAAGGCAGGACTTAAAAGGCAGTGCTGAGTTACCATATGCTTATGACTGTGCAGAACTGAGCCCTTTGGGCTCTCCTTGCCCAGAAACCACAACACAACAGCCTGTTTTGGCAGACAAGCCAATAAAATAAACGCAAATGAGATGAGCACAGTGTATTGCCACATTCTCCATTCTGACTTCATCAGCCACTAGGTGGTGACTCCATTACGTTCTTTGAGTTTAAATGAAAACCTGAATCACCAAAAAACCCCGTTCAGAATGGCACTTCACATACATATTCATACGTGTATGAGGTGTAGGGAAAACTCCTCCTCCAGCATCTCAGGATGTGGAATAAAAGTTTAGGATGAAAAATCTGGTTTTGAGAAGTATAACTGTCTTGTAATCAGAGCCAAGTGGGCTTTTTTGGTAGTAGTAGAAGAGGATAAGGTTGTTTTGGCAGATGAAGCGTCACTTTTGCCAAAAAGCAATAAAATGAATACAGGAACCTAATTTATATGATATTGTATCTACAGTTGAGCTTCAATCATGCCATTCTGTTCATAATTTAAAACACAGGACTGGAACAAGCCTCCTGTGCTGCTGCACCTACACGTAGGCTGGCGTGATACAGAAAACCTATTCACAAATGTTGGTAGTTACATTAAAATCCAGGCAGCAGAGTTTGGCAGCTGTGTCCTGATTACAGCAGCACCCTCCTTCGAACAGAGAGCTGCAGGTAAAGGCTGAATAATCCTGCAAACAAACACCAACTGAATCCCACGTGAGCAAAGCATACAGGTAATGCCAGGTAGAGGTAAAGTGTGCGCCATGGCACAAACCAATCAACACAAATGCAAAACATCTTTTTGGTCAGTGGTAAGTTATGGAATTCTCTCTAGAGGGGATATTTCTCACTGAAAACACACACTTTGTATGTGCGTCAAATTATACAACGCATAGATTGAGAAACAAAAGATCCTAAAGGAAACTTATCCCGCTGATGAAAACAAATCCCACATTCCAGGGAAAATGCCTTTAAAATGATCACGGAATTATTTAAAACACAAAGGACATTTATACTATTATCACTTCAGCCTTTATCTGTGGTTGCCTTGATTATTCAGGAGATATTCTTAAGGACAAAGGAATATTTCTGTCAGTTTTCTTACTGGCAAAGACTCTGACAGCAGTTGGAAGAGTGTGGATAAAAAATGACTAAGAGGATAAAAAGAAAAATCATAAAGGCCAACTTTTCTGTGACTTAAATGATATATCTCACCTTGCCAGTAAAAACTTCCAGGTCCTCCAAGCAGCACCCTGTCTCCCTTGGAAGGGAAAACAAAAAAGGAAGACAGAAAGAAAAATTAAAAACACATGAAGCACATCTAAAGCCAGACAACATGTCCTATGTTTATGGGAAGAAATCTTCGTTGTTTACATCACTGCAGCTCCACTGACCACCACACATTTTCCTTTTTGAAGAAGTGATTAATTAGAAATGCATCTTGTAAAATACTAACCAATGACCTTCAGTGACTATTTCACCCACTTAAAATTCTAGGCAGAATTCTGTTTTCATTGTAATAGACCCTTCTCCCTACATAAACGTATGGCAACAGGAATACAATTAGGAGAAGACTTAAAGACTGTTATATCATGTTTTCAGGTCCGTACACAAAACTAATGCCATCTTCTGCTTCGGCCATTTTCTGTAACTTATCATTAGAAAAGCTTAATTCAGAATAACTGTGATGTAATTCTCCCACTCCATATTTCTTGGCACAGCTGCAATTCACAAACCATTTAATGAAATTTTAACCACATTAGCTGTCCCAGGGTTGGGAATTTGCTCTGTAAGTATTGAATTAGGCCATAGGCTTTGCTGCATAATGAAGCCACTTATTCAGGTTTTAATCCTAAAAACTCCTATATTCACCACTCAGAAAAATCTAGGTCAGACATTTGGAGATACACCCTGGCTTGCCCACTCTAAGGTTTTGGATCAGAGCCCGAAGTTGGTTTTAACTGGGCCTGGAGTCTGCACAGTGACCCTGAGGGTGTGTGCAAAATAACCCAAACACTCACAGTCCTATCCTGCACTTGGCAGTTTCCTCTGGAGGAAAACCAAGAGTGGCCTTGGGCAAAGAGTGATGGGATATGACCTCATCCTGAGATGCGAGGAACCCAAAAAAAGAGCCACATCGCAAGTAGGGCTTGCGTGGTCTTAACACGTCCTGACTGCTAAACAATTTCACTGTACAATATAAAACACTGTAGTATGTCCTCAGATCTGTGCACAGTTCTATTGTGCTTGGATTTTAAAAGTAATTGTGAATTTAAAAAAAAGAAAGAACTAGAACAGGCAGGGAGAACACAAAAGTCGAAGAAACACAAGACAGCAAAAAACCTCTGTACTTCTGCTAGCTGATGAGAAAACCAAACATGATTCACAAGCACATTGTTTACCAGTTCCCTGAGTTATTATTCCTCAAGAAGTAACACTAGCTATGCACCAATCTCATGTCTCAAAAATCCTGACTATTACAGCTGATTTCACTTGAGGACCAGCTGCAGCAGAGGGGCATGGCAGGGAGCTGGGAAAGCAGATTGTTTGTTCAGGACATGGTTCCTACAAGAGGTGAAAGTGTGCTGCTGTGAAGGTATAGGGAGAAACAGGTTTATAACAGCTCTTTGAGTGGTTTGAAGTTATTTTTTGGTTTATTTATAAATTTTGTTTGGTTGTGGGTTCGCTTTCCCCCCAAGAACAGTAACATTTAGTTTCATAATAGCTGTGCTTCTAAGTGGCCAGTATCAGGAGTGTTTGTGAACTTGCAGCTGTCTGCTGACCCATAGGAAATGACAAAAAAATCACATACCTTTGTAAAGTCAATGCTAAATCCACCTTGACAAAATCCCTGTCCATCTGCATCGATAGTTGCTACCAAAGAAAAAAAGGATAAAAAACAAAGAGGAGAAAAATAAATAAAGTATTATCAGTACTCGATCAGTTGATTCTGTGGATACTTTTGAATTAATCTTCCTGTGTAAACTTGCACTGCTAAACTGGAACCCTGGAATACTTCTTTTCTTAATCAGTATTTTCTCTTTATCAATAGCTCAAAACTAAATGCTGTAACAACTTTAGGGCTGGCCTAATAAACAAGTAACATTAGCATGTGTTCTAGCCTAGCACAGTCAAAGCAAACAGCAACGCCATACTCCTTTGTGTTTAATCTTCAAAAGTCTTGGAGAAAATATATTTGCAATTTCTGTTCAGGAAATAAGGTATCTGGAAAAGAGGGAATAAGCTTTTGTTTCGGTATGGAATAGAAAGCTGAATTGGCTTAAAACAAAAAGAGCATACCTGGCTGAAAAAAATACTTCCATACCGAGACTCATCCCAGCAAGAATTGTTATGGCTGAATCAATTTTAGGATCATACAGCTTCAGAGTAGAAATGCTGAGGCCTCCTTAGCTGAAAGTAACTACTTAACTAGCATGATTTAGTTTAATATTTACTTATTAACTTCTTGTTGTGTTGGACCACGCTGGATGCATTTTATTCCTGCTGTTCACAAATGATTTTCAGCAAATAAAAAAATCAATCCTAGCTTCAACATTAAAGTTTTAGGTTATAAATGAATACAAAGCATTTGGAAAATAAGACTCCAAGTGTTCAACAGGTAATATAATTTAAACAATGCATCACTACACATGTACGTGCACAGGCAGATCGGAACCTATTTTTGCAAAACCTTGTCCTCTAAAATGAGCTTGCACTTTAAAGTACTCCAATAACAAAAAAATACTTGAGATTCGTAAAAATTCTAGAGTTGGTCTTTGAAAAAGCACTTGCTACATCATTTTGCTTGAGTGATTACTACAGAATTGGTCCCTCCAACAACAGAAGTCCTCAAGTCCAGTGATACTTGGACCTAAGATTTTCCTCTGGCCTACGGCAGAGAAAACAAGGTCTGCATTGTGAACCTCAGCTGGAGGAGAATTCAGATGTCTGGATCTAGATTAGGTTTTGTTCTAATTGCTATACATGGAAGGGGGAAATAGGTGTAAAACATCCTGCTCCAAAATGTACACAAAATGTAACTTAAGAGGAACTCCAAAGAGAAAAGCAATGTCAGTGCTCAATACTTACTTGACCTGCAGGGAGCATATTCCACAAATTTTGACCCAGCAAGCAAGTAACAAGTTCCTACAGGCTCTCTCTCTTGTTTTGTTTCAGTTCTCCAGTGGTACAATGGGGCACAGGCCTAGGGAAGAACACACAGCAGTGAGGAAACAAACTCCTCTTCAAAATGCTCGTGGGTATCAAATAATACAATGAAATTCCAATTTTCTACAGAAAGCAACAAAAAAATCTGGCAGATGTATCAAATCAGAGGAGATTTATTCCATCAGCACCAGGACAGAATTACCATCAGTTTGTACTTTATAACTAGCTAATTTATATAAAGAATTTTAGAAATAATATTTTCTTAAAGCAACAACTGTAAAGTGTTCAAGAATTTATAACATATACTAACTTCATCTTCTACTATACTATAACATCTACTAACTTCTAATTTTACTACTTTCCTTAAAACTAGAAAAAATGCTCCCACCTTTGTTTATAAAGAGTTAAGCAAAGCCTAGCTAAGAAATTCTGAAGAAAAGACCAGTCATGCTGCTTAGTGGCATTTTGTTTAAATTCTAAATTATCTGGATCTCTTCTCATTTTCTTCCACTGCAGTATCTCAGTACTGTTGCATCTGAAGGGTATCAAAGACCTACCAGAATTCTATCATTTTGGGATCTCACAGAGGCTCCAAACCACTGATGAGACTTAAATTCCAGAGGATCATTAGGAGCAAAGTCTCTGTTACCTACAAAGAAAATAAAATAGAAGCATAATTTCACAGGAACTTGTACAGTAAAAATGAAGTAAAACCCACTAAGCCTTTGGTTTTGACGCATACAGAGAAAACCAGAAAACAGCAACATTGGAGAATATCACCCTTTGATGGAAACGGGCTTTAAAAAGGATTTATTATTACTTTTTTTATATCAAGGGCCAAAAGCAGCTATTTTTGCACACAGAGCTTTGGTACAATGCTGATTAGTTGTAAGAGCACAAAGTTTATAGCATGTTTGACAGCCACACAGTAAATACCTCAGAGTTGAGATATTTGACTTCCAAGCAGATTACAGCACTGCTCAAGAGCCAGAGCCAAAGCCCCATTAGGACTAATGCTTCTAAAAGAAATATTGCCTCGATTAAATCATGTGAGCTTTGGCTAGAATCAGGAATGAGATCCTTCTCCTATTCTACCAAGTGATAACATCTCTATTCTGAATGTCACTGCAATGCACAAAGAAGGCAATTTGCAAGATTAAAAGCTATGGGGAAAGAGAGCAAGTTAAAGATGGAGTAATTTGCACTGGTGTCTGTTCCGTGATGCTGGCTGGTAGAAAAAACAAGTGGTATTTCTGCAGGTGTGAATATTAAAAGTCATAGAATTATTTGATGTTTCTTGTGTACTTTCATTGGTAAAATGAGGGAAACTTTGCCAGCATGACGACAAAATTGATGCAACACTTTGAAAAACATATCTTTTCTAAAAGTTCCCTAAATGGCTGGTTTATAGAGCCGAAAGCTACAGGAATCAATGAGGCGACAGCCACACATCGCTTCCAGAGTGCCAGGGGGGATCCCCAAACCCAACCCCACTGTGAATCAGAGACCTGTGACCACTCGAACCAAAACTTCCTTGCTTGTTTTACACCTTGTAAAGAATGTTTGCCTGCAGAGATTGTGTTACTTCTTTTAGGAAAGTCCCATGAAAAAGACAAAAGAGATTTTAATCTGCTGAGTCAGCCAAAACAAGCAAGTACCTGGACTTTTTTTCCTCTCAGATTAGAACTACACAGAAACCAATGCCAAGCACATTGCAACACAGAGAACTATTGTGGTTTTTTCTAATGTCATCAAAGGCAATTAAAACCCCACCTCCTCCTGTCACCTCCCCTCGATCCCCTACTGGACTGGTGCTAAAGATATGGGAGGCCTGATGATCAGCACATCTGCACAGATTTGTGTACATTGAACCTTTCTACTCTCACCCTCGCAGAGGCTAAAATGTAGTTTGGAGACCTGCACGTCACCTTTCAGTGGTACAGAAAAACAAAACCAGATCGAGATGCTTTCCAAATAGGGAACTGTCTTTGACACACACACAAAAAATCCCTGTTTTATCACCATTTTTTCTGTTCCTTGCCTTTAACTATGAAAATCCGCCCACAGGCAGTTTTGCTCAAAGGCATGACTGGGTTAGTTTCAGATGAAGCTGCCACCCAAAGGGGCAGCAGTTCCCATTTGCTCCTGTCCACATGTTCATTCCTGCTGCCCGTGTCTCTCTTGGCACTACTCCCCTGGTCACACCATGAACCACCTAAGAATGAACCCTCCTAAAAAAGTATACAGCAGGATGAGGTTCCAACCCAGCTGCGTCATGGGGAGGGGAGTAGTGCTAACCTGCTGGGGAGAAGACAGCAAGACAAGGCTGGGAACTATCCTTTTTGGCACCAACAGGGATTTAAAAGTAGTTAATTCATCTTGTAACCACACCCAGGGTTACATAGCCTGGAAAGACAGATTTGGCTTCTGCTCTCTACTTGTCCAGCTACTTTTCAATACAAAGAAATGTCTCAGCTCTGCTTGCCAAAAACAGCTTTAACAATGTAAAACTTGGGAATAGTTACAGAGTGGCATTTTATACCTTTCCCTACTGTTGGATACTTATACAACACTATATATCTATAGCAAAAATGAAAGCTGGTATGGCAGTTGTGTAGTGTAAAGCAGAATCCTAATGTCCTAGATACTACAAAGGTGTCTAGGATGCAACCTTCCCATTTAAGTTTAAAACAACAGGCGGGAAGTATAAGGAAAGGTTGTGTTGCAAGAGTGAGTAAGCAGCCATTCTGCATTATCATCAACAACCTGATTTTATCTCAGCTGTTAAGGAAATTAGCTTCTTCAAGTCTGAGCTGAACACATCAGTTGAGGCAACATGAAGCAATAAAAAGAATAAAAAGTATAATAAAAAGAAAACCAAGTACTGGTTACTGGTGCCACCTGCCCATGGTCTATGTTGACTGCAGAGGAGAAGAGGGGAGCCAGCAGAACAACCGGCACAGGCTGCCAAAACAGCTCCTCTGCCTTTTCCCTGTGCACCCTCGAGCTGCCAAGAAGGATCAGTGTGTCCAGGACAGCATCTTCCTTAGTGTTTAGGGGACAAAAAATATTTTTCTACAGTATTAAAAAACCCTGATTCAGCTCTAAATTGAGGATAATATCAGAAATCTCCATGCTTTCAGATATAACCAGAAGCTGGCATATAAAAACCCCAAATCTCCAAACCGGAAAGCAAACGAACATGACCACAAAGATAATTACGTGCCAAATGTAGTTCATGTGCCAGATGTCATGACTTCAGAAGCCAGCATCATAATTTCTGAAGGCCTGAACAACAAATGAAGAATTCTTACACAACCCCACCACCCCGGAGAAAAATGTGTTCCAATAGGCAATTTGGCAAAATGGATTTTATTTATTTATAGCACACTGCTATTGTAAAAATACACTGCAAGCACCTCAGTCAAACTGCCCTGTGTCAGTGCAGACACATAACAAACCAAGATGTGCTACAAGACTAAGATGCCTTAGGTTGAGTTTCTCTTGTACTCAAAGCTTCTTTAGGTTCTGTAAAGCTAAGTAGGGTGGGGGGGGCGGG
>VZTI01002182.1:1091-46036 GCA_013397865.1 Struthidea cinerea | reverse complement strand
TGTATAGAGGGGGGGGGGGGGGGGGTGTTCTTAGGGAGAGGGCCTTGAGCTCAGCTTGAAACTGGCTGCAACACTGGAACGTGCATGAGGACAGAGGATCTAGATCAAGTAGAAAGTATATACATTGGAAACACTGACAGATGTCTCGGGTAAAAAATTGATACAGGGCAAATCTGATGTCAACCCTCCATCACAGAAGAAAAGTAACCTTTTCTTACCTACACTCACTCAAAATTCTCCCCAGGAAAACCAGTGCAAATAGATAATAAGCCTTTTCTCTCAGGTCCAAAGAGAAACTAATTTTATGAGGAAATCTGGAAAACACCCATTCAACAAAAATCCCCGTGCTTTAAACAAGGAACCATTTGAGTTTTTCTTCATGACTGGGAAAAACAAACATTAAAACATTTAAATGTGAGCCCTCACTGAAGCAGTTTTAACCACAGTTAAATGCTGATCTATACCATAAAGTAGATGTGTCATGGGAAGGTACAGGACTGACTTCAGCATTTCTGGGTTTTATTACAAGAGCCCTGACTTGATTATTATTTTATCTTGGTATAATTTTTAGTGGTAGTTATATATATAGTAAGTTTAAAAAAAACCAAAACACAAAAAACACAAACAAACAAACAAACAAACTAAAAGAACAAGCCTTCCCCCACACCCTTTAAAAAACACTACCTACCTTAAATGAACCAAACTGTATTGCAGGTAAGATTTAAACATCCAGGGATGTATAAATCCAGACCAATGCTTTGATATATTATAATCAACTATACTATAGTATAACCCTGTACTATAAGGGTTCTTGTAGCCTTAATGTATTTCTTATAGCCTTTACTTGTATTTCTAAACTTTCAGAGTATCCCAAAAATACCTTACACATGTCTTTAAGCCAATGATGTACATTTTAATCACAGAATCACAGAAGGTTTGGGTTTGAAGGGACCTTAAACATCATCTCATTCCAACCTCTCTGCCATGGGCAGGGACACCTTTCACTAGACCAGGCTGCTCAGAGCAACATCCAATCTTACCTTGAAGAAGCCTTTAAAAAGGCATTCAAACAAATACATCTAGGCAGGACAAACTATATTCTGACTAGATTTATTCAAGAAAACATTGAGAGTGTTTAAAGAATGCTATTTGTCGGACTAAAATGCAACCTCTGCAGGGACTTGTACTTGATGGGTCATTAATTCCAGGTTTATGTCATTTGACCATGGGGCATTATTTCCTATTGCAAAGGCAACTTATGCCCTGGTCTTTCCTTTGCTCTGATTTTAGTGGGCATCACACAATGATTTTGCATAATTCTTTCAATAGGGGAAAAAGGGCTGACAGGTCAAGTCAACACTGCTGTGTCTCACAAGGTACTTTCCAGGTGGAGTGATGGAGTAGTCAGGGCAAGAACGGAATTAAAAAAAAAAAATAAAAATGGTGCATTGCTGGTGGACCAACGTAACATTGCCTCTCTACTGCATTCCATAGGATTTAAATTTACAAATGAAAATTAATGTGGAGAGATGCTGGGTAGAAATTGCAGAAGAAGAAATTCATCTTCCAAATATAATAAAAAGATCAAAAGTTTTTTTCAGTGAGGGATTGCTTTTAACTATCAGCTTTGGATAGTTGGCACCTTCTTTTCCCAAGGTAAATGTTATCAGTTACAGAAACAATGGAGTTACTACGAAATGCCTGCCGTTGAGTAAGTGGATCCAGTTGTAACTTGCAGCTCGCCTGTTTTTATGGTAATGAGCAAACTGAACTAAAACATTTTCCCTGATCTTCAGCTAGACTTAACAGTGATAATCGTGAGTCAAGAGGCACGGAACTGATGAAACTTGATTCAGTGTCGCCATACTAGGAATACTTAAGAAGTTGTAAAACGTAAATAGTCACCCAATTCACAGACCTCTCGTTAAAATAAACCTCTTTGTAACTATGCCAATTCAAAGTAAATGAAGTTGCCTCTGCTAGGTAAAAGGAAACTATGCAGCTAGCCAAAAGAAAGACAAAGCTATAAAATATGCAAGAGCCCTCTTTTCATAATAGGAGAACTCTGTGCAGTGTAAAGTATCTTTCATCTATCATTACATCCAAACTCTGAGCGCTTTCGACCTCAGTTGAGGCAGCAGGAGCAAGCGAACACAAGCTTATCTTCACTTGAAGCTCCCCATGCTGGGAGGCAGCTGATACTTTAGCAACCTTGGTTTAGCCACAGTGTTTCGTAATGACTCAGGGAGACGGGAATACAGACCTTCCCACTGCTCCCCTTCCCTCTTCTGAGGTATGAATCCCGCGTTTTTCCCCGGGCGGTGCTGGAACAAAAGCATCTTTTCCCTTGCCTGACATAAGTAAGCCGCCTTTTTTTTTTTCCAACTCGTCATACCCCTGAGATCCAGCCACACACAGACAGAGCCAACAGTATTCATGCAGGAGCCTACCTAAGCACAAAAGCATGAGCATTTCTCTGCTGTCAGCTCTGACAGCATGCGGAGGAGGCTTTATACGTTCTGCCACTCGCTTCTGCATTCAGAGCAGCACCCAGAGCCCAAGGCGCGCTTCAGTCATACAGCTTAAGGATAAGGATAACAACCACACTTCAGGGGCACTGAGGTAATGAGAGATTTAGCCAGATAAAAATCAATCAATTTCACTCCCAATCAATGAATGGTCTTCACAAGATTTATTGCTTTATTGTAGACTAAATCGATGGCCTTTGAGATTGAAATTCCCCTGTGGATTCCATGGTAATACCAATAAAGCAATCAGCTAAAAATAAAGCAGTACTTTGTTAAGGCAAGCGATTTTCAAAGAATACCGACCTATCCCACATTTCCTTGTTTCATAAGTGGAAATGATGGAGTTTTGAAGAATTGGCTGTTTTGCACAAATGATCAAAATCTCCAGAATGCAAACATAAGCTCATGGCACCCACTCCAGTCTTAACTTCAACATCAGCAGACCTTACCCTGTGCAACGCTACAGCTCAAAGCTGCCCAACGCAGTTAAAACACCCACTTCAAGCTAAATAGGTCACAGATAGATCCAGCCATGCCAAACTGGTGGTTTAGGCTTCTAAACAAAGCCTCCTATTGTCTAGAATCACCCACTTGGGGGACAGAAAAAAAACAAATCTGCAAACATAAGGAGGAATCAGGAGAATTCTTTACAAGGGTATTTCCTTTTCAAAAGCCTCCTTCTCCTCTTTTAGCACAAATCAAAATATCCAGTCGTCAAAGAATTGTATCCAAAAGCATTTAAGAACAAACAGTTTCTCTAAAATTACTTTGTTGCATCAAAACATGGGAAGGGGGAAGAGGAGGGACAGTACAACTGTCAGTGATAAAACTTTCTCCAGGCAGAGGCCACACCGAGTTCTTTTCCCAGAGCATTAAAAACACACCATCCAGAGCTGAAAATGCTTGAGATGCTCCTAGTTTCTAGTATTCAACAGCTTCTGTAAGTCTCCCCAGTCTTGAATTTTGAGATCTGCTACAGAGAATGAAAGCAGTGGGGAAAGCTTTCCCCAAGAGAAGGAATGACCACTCAGCTGTGCATCCCTGGTTTACCACAGGTCTCAGAAAAGCAAAACAATCCATTGTCTGAACAAGCAAATCTTCCTGGGCTAAACACGAAATCTCCTCAAGAAATCTGCAATTCATTAGCATAGAAGTTCAAATTGGTTTTATGAGCATATTTTCCTTTGTAACAGTTCGTAGAGCTGTCTGCATTTCATCAGATTATTCTAAATGCAGCAGCTCTTAAGGCAGTCTCAGGACTACACTTTCTGGTGCTGACATAAAGAGCTACAGTTTCAAGCATCTTGTACTGCTGCAGATACATCTCTCAATTAAAATTTTCTTTAAAAAACCAGCAGGTAATAAAGTAATTTGTTTACACTTTTGTGAAAGCCATAGACACATGAGGAAATGCTATTTCTACCAACCCAGTTCCCACTATTCTTGATTGATGACAAGCTAGGACCCCAATAAGAAAAGTAAAATAATATAAACAATTATGAAGATTGTTTCCTTTTGGAAAACAAGCACATAGGAAACTTTTGATTCATATTAATTTGCCACGTGTATAGCCTGATTAACTCCAACTGGTTACACGGGTCTCTGAGTAATTTTTTTTTTGTTGTTGGAATGAAAACTCACAGTGATCCTCTAAAATTCTGTGGCCAAATAATGGAGGTATTTATCTGGATGTCAGACAACTAGCTAGGTGTATTAACCCTGCCATTCCATGCATGCCTGACTGTAAAACATATAAGTAAAAACATAAAGATGATGTGTTGATTTTCCTAAAAAGCACATTTGGTCACCCCTCTGCTCACTGGTTTTGTTCTCTGGCTCAGTGAACTTTTGATCCTCCTGTTGCACAGAAAAAGACATGTTTAATTTTATACACAAAAAATGGACAACTACACAAAATAAATTTAACTTGGGGAATACCCTTTAACTTTTCAAGAATCTTTTTCCTGAGGAAGATGATAGAAACACTGTTGGCAATATCTGGTACTGTTTATGAAAGCTTTGCCCTGCCAGTCTGTGAAGGCTGTGGAAATGAAAAAAGGGGAGGGAGACTGATATGTCTTTAAAACAAATGGGTTTGGACCTTGGTCTCAGAACTGATCAGAAGCAGAAAATGAGCTGCAGTATTAAGTGCATTCCCTTCATGGTTTACCCACAAGAAATATGTTTTTCCTGGAAAAAGCTGCTAAGCAGCTGGCAGAAGAAGCCAAGTGTTAAGCTTTTTAAGAGAGGAACCATGTCTCTGGTCAGTCTGGTAGAAAGGGCTCAGCCAGGTATAAAAGCAGTTTTTCTACCATTTGCTTTCCTGGGTACTTTCTTCTTCAAAAAATTCAGACCATTCCCCTATTTCTATGGATTAAAACAAAAAATAAACTAAATTTTCAGTCACAAAATTATCCAGTGTGGAGAACAGATAAGAATGAATGAAGACACATATTTACCAACCTTGAGCTACAACCTGTGATTTTTGATAATTCGAATGTGCAATGTAAAACATCTTGCAAAGGGAAGGATTTATTAATATTGCTTGTGCTTATGATAATCTTGAAGAATATGCTATCTTGAGAAAATAAATTTCCCTTCAGTGCTTGTCCTGAAAAAATAGAATTTATACATTCTGAAAGTCTGAAAGTTAACTGGGACAGAGGGGAACAATTCCAAGTATTTTACATAACAATTGAAATCGTGGTAATGCTGTGTCACTTGTAGAAAGAAGTCAACATATACAAGAAACCCAATACCAGAGATTTTAGTTTTGTGACAGAGGCCTATTCACTGCTGAATTAACAAGGTAAACAGGAATAGGGTAAAAAAAGTGTTTAAATCAGACCTGTTTCTATCTAGACTTAGAGGATAACCTGTTACAGTAACAGCGGCACTGCTTCATATTTCAGTTTTGCAATGGAGGTATGCAGCTGAGGAAGCTTGCTCTGGTGCTTGGGTCCTTCTTAACTTTGACCTTTCTGTGCTCCTAAGAGCAGAAGCCAGCCTGAAACACTTGCCTGAGGACATTAGAAAGCCTTTTAAAAAAAAGGTACTCAATTCCTAGCCCCATGACACAAGCACATGCAGCACAGCTATGTGCACCCCTGAACTTCAGGGCAGATTCTACCACACATCTGTTATGCCATTTTCACATAGCCATAACTGATGTCACTGCTAAAAGGCTGAGAAGCCCCACAGCGAAGCATCTTTACATTTGGGAAGTGTTAATGTGCCATATAAACATTTTGCCTCCCAAAGCCACCATATATACCAGAATGTCAAAAGAAATTAGTATAATGTGCACAGAAACATGCAGACACACATGGACAGAATATTCTCCAGTGTATTTTTAGTGAGTACAACCACTGTGCTGAGGGATCTAGGGCAAGGGGAGATTCCCTTTCACAAATTCTCCCTGCCCATGGCAGGGGGTTGGAACTAATCATCTTTAAGGTCTCTTTCAACCCAAACCATTCTGTGATTCCATGAAACATATTGCTGTTTTAAATGAGAAAATATGCTGTGTAGGAACAGTGAAAGAATATTGCTCTTTTAGCCAGAGGTTTAAAAGTTATAATATATGGTTCTGTTTGATTTTGTTTTTTATGTTATAGGCTGATGGGAAGGGCATGAGAAAGACGGAAATACATGTAATTTCAGCATGAGAGCCACATAAATGACATTGCACATTAGATTCCTACTGCCCAGCTCCCATCCTGACAGAGCTGAGTGGTCACCCACAGGAAGGAATAAACAAAGTAGTAAATTCTGTAGTACAGGAACTATCAGCTTAATGACTTATCACTTTTCTCCAGGGCAGCTGGGGTGAGGGTAAGTGCAAGCGAGCAAGCAATGCTGCTGTAACATCAGGGCTGGAACAACTCTTCCAAAGATTATGCTCCAGCTGCTGGTACCTTCCCTCCTGGGCTGTGGAACAGCTCTGGCATTTGATCACAGAAATGACCATGCTGCTGTAGAAATATGATGTTAAAGCCAAAAGCAAGAGCTAGAAAATAAAACCCAGATCTGACCAGCCACTGAGCTCAGTGTGGCCTTTGTACAGATGGGGAAGAGAAATGGACCCATAAAGTTGCAGAAAAACTTAACTAAAAAACAAGGAACATTTAAAAATAAATAGTCCTAATTAATAGTAATAGAACAATATCTAGAGAAAAAAACCTTGCTTGCTGGACCTCTGTAAAACCCTATTCTCATATTTATTTGTGATACAAGACAAGGGGCCAAACACAACCCCACACAGTCAGAACAAGGCTTGCTCTTTCCTCCACTCCCTTGCTATGTTCCCAGCACAGGAACACGGCCTCTGCCCTGCCCTCACTCACTGCTTGGCCTACTCTGGCATTCCAGCTGTGCTACCTGGCAGAAGGGAGCAGGAGCAGGAATAGGGTCATGACTCCTGCTAATTACGGGGCATCCAACTCCACATATGGAGTTTGGCATCAGCAGGCAAACAGAGGAAAGCCACGAGTACAAGTGTTCTCATTATTTTCACAGGTCAGATTTCTCACTGGCTGTAAGACATTAGAAAATAACTCTGAAGAAACACATCTAAGTAATGATGCAGAACTTGTTTTTTCCAGTAAATCTGGGAGGGAATAAAAAATCCGCCTCGTATCGCAGGGCTAAGCAATACCTCCAGAGTTACAAATGGTATTGCACAAACGTTGAGCAGTGATGGATGAGCCTGGATTCCTGCAGAGGCTGCGTTTAGTCATCTGCAAAAAGCCCCTTCGCATCAGCACCACAAGTTAGTGGTCAGATCTTCCACTTCCCGTTTCTTCAAAGTGGGTCACGAGTGCTCCCTAAGCCCCGTTCCCTTACAAGGCAGGGGCAGGCAGGAGCCGGGGCTAACAGTGCTGCAGTGACTTTGTCATCAGAACACAGGGAATTGAGCATTGTATTATGCACAAAGAAAAAGACATTTTCTTTTTTGTCTCAGGGCATTTATTATTTTATCAAGCTGAAGTACAATGCCCCTTTTCACCAGGAGAATAATTGACAAATGCATTATTCCCCCATTCATTGCCTCAAAGCTGGAATGAGTTAAAGCATGCCTGAAAGAAATCCTCTTAA
This sequence comes from Struthidea cinerea, assembly GCA_013397865.1. NCBI lineage: Eukaryota > Metazoa > Chordata > Aves > Passeriformes > Corcoracidae > Struthidea > Struthidea cinerea. The sequence goes on along the minus strand of VZTI01002182.1, from coordinate 38,411 downwards.
GCCGTTATGACCTGCTATTTTTACTGTTAAATTTCAACCGAGTAACGTGCCTGTTCCTTAAAGGCAAATGATGAGCAAAACATTGTTTGTTTGCCCAGGAGCATGTACCTTAAGCACAGACACACAGCAAAGCAGAGTGGCCTCTATCAACTCTACCTGGCCCATGGAAAAGCCTACTGCAAACGTTCATGGTATAAACTGATAAACGCACTGCAATTCCCATTAGAAGATGTGTCTAGAACCTACCCATGTGGCTCATCTTTCCCCACCAGAAGTTGTTTGGCTGCAGTATTAATGATGGCTATTAACTAGGGACATTGACATTCTTTCTTAAAAATACCCAAACTAAAAAAAAGTACAATTGTATTCTAGTAAACAATAAGCCCAGAGAACAACAACAAAAAGAAAGATAGTTATAATCTATTTTTGCTGTCTTAACACTGATGCAGATAAAAATGTCAGACTTTGCAACTTGTTATAGATTACAGATATTAGATTTTTAGTAATCTGGCAGGTAGGCTCCTATAGAATGATATGAGAGAATGATAAATGAGTGAAAGAATGATAATGGCTTGGGGTTTGTGTGTGCCATTACATACTTTTTTTTTTGCAATGGAACTGGTAACAGTGGTTTTCACAAAAAGATATGAAGATTTCAGAAACCTGAACACCAACAACGTTTTGTGGCATACCTTGACAACACTTCTCCACTGTACTGCACACAATTTGAAAAGGCTGCATCAATCTAACAACCTTTAGTCTGCCAAGTCAAAATACCAGCAGAGACAAGAATGAATTATAACCAATCAGACCTTCAAGGCGCAGGTGTTTCCTCTACCCTACCATATGGGTCTTGCTAATCCCCTCCCATGACACAGGGGAGTTTTTCCACTGGCCTGAAACATGCTGTGGAAAACAGGATTCAACACGGAGTGGCTGGAGCAGAAAAGCACATGCAGTGCATTCTCATGACCTGCCACAGCCTGTGGAAATCACTGTGTGCACCAGAGCATGAAGAGTGACTGAAATATTTCATGTCCACATTGCTGCTGCTCGGCTCTTCTGTGCTTCAGAAATGGGTAAGGAATGCCTATGACCTGAGGCACCTGAGTGCTGCTATCACAGAAGTCACAAACAATACGAAGCTACATCTGAGGTGAAAAATTTTAAAAAAGACATTTTCCCACAGTCTTTAGTTTGTATTCCTGGTTTCAGCTGAAAATTCTGGGTATTTCTGCCTATACCACTTCTGCTGATATTGAAAAGTATCTGTCCTCATATGTCACGTTCTTAATAGGAAGAAAACTCCTCAGGGTTCATTGGGAATTAGGTTGCCAAATGTTTTGGGATCGCTGGAAAGTACAGCGGAGAAATATAAATAGGTTAAAACACAAGAAGAATAATGTTTGCTCACTCAGGCTTCCAGCACATACCAGGGACAACAGAATTCTAAAAGAGAGGCGAGGAAAAGGAAAGCACAAGCAAGCCTTGACTAGTTGCCAGTCAAAAGCAGCCGCATTCACATTGACCACGAAAAACTCCCACAGGGACCTGAATCCCTTCTGCTTCCCCACAGCAGCATTAGAGCAGAGACATCCCATCTCCCCCACAGCGACCCACACGTTACCTGTGGCATCAAATATAATGGGCTGGCAGTTTCTGTTTGAGTTCCAGTCGCATTTCAGCACCTGCCCTCCTTCTACGATGTTGTGTTGGGTAGTGTTTGCTTTTGGAGCTCCCACCAGAAGAAATGTCCTGCAGGGAAAAAAAGAAACAAAACAAAGGTTTCAACACCTAAGGCACAGATGTTGTAACTTTATGACATCTGAAGAGTTAATAAAGCAAAAGTCTTGCCCATTCTAATCTAAATCCAACTAGAACTACTCGCAGTTACAGAGAAATTAATATTGAGGTTCTCTTCTCTGCATGCAAAAGCAGGCAAAAGAACCCCATTTACCAAAAAGGAGAGATAAAAGAAGATATGATAAAATTAAAGTATCCAGGCCTACTTATGATTGTATTTTAAATGAGATAAGCATGTTTTATAGTCTTTTTTTCTTTCAAAAATATGTACATGTACAGCAGAACAGGAAATTGTGTACTTCTGGAATTTACGAAAGACATCAGCTGGCATAATTTCTGGTTAATTTTGTGCATGAGGCTAATTCAAGGAAGTCAGTCAAAAATGGAAACAATGTATAAACAAAGCAGGAGTGCGCTCTGAGCTCAGCATATCCTGAAAGTGATGAGTCAGCCCTACCTTAGCAAGTGCTCTTGTAAAAACACTCTCCGAGTGCCGAGCGAGCGACTCCCAACCACAGATCTGCATGTTAATGAATCGTTACCCGAATTCATTGCACAGTCATCATTTTCTTAATAGGATCTGCCGTGCTTTTCTGCATCTCTGCTTCTACAGACACGTTCAGTGCACCCTGAGCAGGAACTGCCACAAGACTGTGCCTGCACAGGTGGCAAAATTCAGAAGTAGCAAAGTAAGAAACAAACTGAACAAGACTCTTGGCGTCTTCCAGCACCTTCCAGGAACCCCAGAACCTCCGAGACCCACTTGACTCATCAGCACTTGACTGAGAAAGTCAAGTTGAAGCATAAAGTCATGTTTAGAAGACATAAAATCAAGTGCTTCCTTTCACCAGAATCAGTCTGCTCTTTTGCTTCCCTTTGGACTGCTTAAGAGACAATGCAGCTTGCAAGAGCAAGTCTTGTCAGGCATTATGGTTCCCTAGTTTTGAAACTTGGTTAGCTGAAAGAGCTGCAGGACTGGTCGGAGAGAATGTCTACAGGCAGGCAAATCCAGGCTTATCAAACTTGCTCTGGTGTTCAGAGTCATCTCCAGGCTTCTTTCTAGTAAAGAGATAAGTATAGGTATAATCACCTAGCACCTCATCAAAGCTCAATTCGCATGAAGACCTACCAGTTTTCAACCTGTGTGAATTTTCAGAACCTTAAAAATGTCCTGGCATGGGCCCTGATAGAAAATCCAGGCTAGCTGGCAATCCATTTGTTTTCCCTAGTTGCCGTTCATAGACTGTCTAGATTTCTAGAACAGGAATTTGAATCATTTTAATCAACTTCAAATGAACTCTCTGGGCAGAACAGAAATGCTTATAATAAACATTATAATGCCAAGTAAAGAAACACATCAATTATTATAATTACAATCTATTAAACAAGTGGTAGCTTACCTCCCTTTTAACTCCTGTACCACTGACTTTTGAGAAGTTCCCCAAATGAAAAGCTCGTTTAAAAGATCTAATAATTCCCATTCTAATTATTTTTTTAAAATTTTTCTTGAGGCAATATTTGTGATGAAGTTTATTAAAAACGTTACAAATAAAGGAATTATTATGTGACTCCACAAAGGTTTAGTCACCTCTCTTCCCCAAATAAAAAAATGCATTTTTATCATCATACACCAAGCAAGCAGATTTTGTCATAGCTCTTATAATAACATGCAAATTACCCAAATACTAAGAAGTCTCAAATCCACATACTTTGGGAAAGAGGGAATAGAGGGACAATTGTATTTCCATGAGAATACACCAGCTATGCTTTGATACTGCCAATTTCCTACATCACGTAACCATCCACCCCACCCCAATGCTGAGGCAAGACTGGGAGTGTTCTGGCACCTCTGGTGTGCCTACAGGAACAGTCCCTTTCCAGGGCTTTCCATGGCCAACAAAGAAACTGGGGCTTCCAAGCAGGTGCATCCTGGACTATCAAGTGCAACTCCTCTGAAACAGAGGGTGTATGAGCAACCTGTTTCACTTGTTCTGGAGCTGTGTTCCCTCACTGCCTATGACAGCTGTCAGGCACCACGCAGCCCCCAGACACAACACCACCACTTCCACTCCTGGAATTGGACTTTCATGCTGGACTTCTAAATACGCTTTAGTTTGGCATCTAGCAGGTCAAAATAGACTGTGAAACAGCAGCTTGAGCATTCAGGAACTAATACCATGCCTTTGTTGTCAGGCCAGGCAATCCAAATAGCTTCAGTCCAACTAAACTGACTTAATCTCTAGTACTTGTGTATAAAACAGGTGATAAATAAAAGCTCACCAAAGCAAAAAGAAAGGCGTAGAAACCACACAACAGTCCATATGCCCAGAGGACACTGCATACAAGTATTTCTGGCTATTTCAGGAGGCAAAATATCAGTGTCCATAGGCATAAACTGAAAATTTAACACCACTAGGGCCTGTTCCTGTCAAAGTTGCGCAGCTACTTGGTTCAATTAAGAACTTAAATGTAAAACGATGTGTTTAGCTTAGCAGGTACAAGCAAACTTTTAGAGATGACAAAAAAACTGAGGAGAGAATTCCCTTCTAAATACACAGAAGTTTTTCATGCTGCCTGAAAACCATACTGTTTTCTTTTACAGCAGTGCACTTTGAGGTCAATAGGTCTTATAAAAATAATGGAAAGGTTCCAAATAGTGATTTCATGGAGAGCTGGGTCACATAATTCCTTATCAGAAAGAGAGGAAGAAAGTTTATTACATGCATTTACCAGTGTCTTGATAACTCTGCAGCCACACATGCTGACTTAAAAATAAAGGGTGGGACAAAAATAGAAGCTTTTTTCTTTTAGTACCAGGACTTACAGGATTAAGATAGCAGAGAAAGATGGTGCAACACGTGCAAGTTAAGACAGGATGGCTTCTAATATACGTAGGCAATAAAAAAATGCAAACAAGGCTAGATGATGTACTGCAGAAGGACTTGCTCAATAGCTGTGCAATTCGCTTATAAAGTTTTATAAGCTAAAGATTAAGGGGGGAGAGAGAATATCCCGTCAGCAGGATGAAAGCCAGCAGCTTCTCCTTTTTACAGCCCTTTCTTAAGATGGGAGAGGAGTGGGGGAAAAGTGACAAAAGCTGGAGGTTACTGTAGCCCGCATTTGAGGACCAGAGACTGATTCATTCTGGCGACACCAAAGCTGTGCAGTTAGCGACACGAGGATTCAGAGGTCTGAAACGCACCAGCGACTACACAGTGCCTAATCTTTAACATGAAACGGGAACATACTCAGGAAGCGGACGTGGAGGGTGCTTATATGGAACTTTTCCTTCTCTGGACTCCTCAGCAGCTTGGTGACTCGCACAAACTCAGCACAACTCAAACACAGCACTCCCGCAAAGCGCACTCAAAGACAGAGCAGCAGAACCTCTGAAATGCCACGGGACACAGCCTCAGGAATCAAAATACCATAACTACATCTTTCTACACTATATTTATCACCACCATTATCTTAATGAGACCAGGCTAGGCAGAGAATCCCGCAGCGCAAGGTTCATGCCCCATCGGAGCCGCCGGCGGCTCGGGATCGGGTTTGGCTTCCCGGCCAGGGCGTCTCGGCAGCCAGAGCCGCCCCAGCGGGGCAGGGATGCGGAGCGGCTCCATCCCCGCTCCGGGGCCCGAGCAAAGCGCTCCCGCCGCATTCCCTCCGAGAGCCGCTCCGGCCGCAGCCTCCCGGCCCGCCCGGGACCGGCGGCAGCGGCTCGGCTGCTGAAGGACCGGGGGGCTGCTCCCCATCCTCCGCCCGGCTCTCGCCCCGCGCCGGGACAACGCCACTCGCGGCTCCGGCGCCCCGGGGAGCGGCTCGGCGGGGCAGGACGGGGCGGGGCGGGACGGGCACTTACGAGAACGGGTCGGGAGCGAAGAAGTCCACGGCGAAGCCGAAGTAGCTGCCCGCCGGGCCCGAGTAGACGGCCGGGCGCTCCACGTCCAGGTTGAAGGCGCTGCCCGGGGCCAGCACGGCGCCCAGCAGGACCAGCATCATCCCCAGGCGCGCCATGGCCCGGCCCCGCGCTGCTCCGCGGGCGCGGCTCTGCCGGGACACGCCGGCCCCCGCGGAGGGGGCGGAGGGGCCGCGCGTTTCCCGCGGCGGGGCGGGGAGCAGAGCGCAGTCACTTCCCCTTTCTCACTGGGACGGGGGCGGCAGGAAGGAGAGGCGGCATCATGTGGTGCCGGGGGCGGGCCCTGCTTCGCTCCGCGCCCGGGCCGCCGCTCTCTTCCGCCGGGGGCCGCCAGGGAGCGCCCGGCACAGCCCGGCACCGCCCGGGGCTGGGGCTGGGGCTGTGGGGCGGCGGAACTCTGGCCCCGGGGCTACCCTCGGTTCAGGCACCCCGCTCTTATCTCTGCCCGAGCCGAAGGCTGGAAGAGGGTTAAGGAAATTCTTTCCTGTGACGGTGGTGAAGCCCCAGAGAAGCTGTGGCTGCCCCATCCCTGGAAGTGTTCAGGGGCAGGTTGGATGGGGCTTGTAGCAACCTGGTCTGGTGGAAGGTGTCCCGGCCCATGGCAGGCGGTGGGACGAGATGGTCTTTACGGTCCCTTCCAACCCAAATCATTGTACCATTCTATGAAGGAGTGCTAGAAGTATGAAGAGAGGGTCACATCTGTGCCTGGTCTTACCCAGTCTTTTTGGTGAAGCCTTTCTGAGTAAGTCTTTCAGGAAAGCTGTTAAGCAAAGAGTGAAGGGAGTGACAATGTGGACCAAGCCATGGAGGAAAAAAACCCCTGATTTTCAAACACATAGGCTATTAAATGAAGTAATTTTAAATTCCAGGGTCTCAGCATCTCCCCAGCCACAGGAATGCCCACCAGCAGGTGCAAGACCGGGAAGAGCTGAATCTGCAAATCCTCCCTGATGGAGGTCTCTGTTACTGTTTCACCCTTGCACTACCCACCTGGGGAAGAAGCATCCCAGTGCAGCTTCAATTTCTTCAGTTGCGGTTTGTAGCTCTTGTGTCATCTCTCCCTAGTACCACTTTAGCTATCATCCAGCCTGCCTCAGTCAGCTGTAGGCTGCTGTCAAACCCGTCGTAGCCTTGCCCTCCTCAGCCGACATCAGAGTTCAACATCTGCTCAGTGTAGCAGTGTCTCAGGTAAAAGAAAACATGCTGAGCACCTGCAAAGAGGAAATAATTCATATTCATTCAGAATATTAATTTGCACAACATAACAGGATTGGAGTTTATTACCACCAAAAGTCTAAACTTTTTGCTTTCCTCACATGGGCATGATAAAAAGCAACAGAACAAATAATGATGTTTCAAGCCCTAAATAAAAGTTAAAAATACCCCATACACATTTACCAAGGGACAGATTCAGTCTAATGGGAATCCTGAAAGAAAAACATTTCCACAATAAGCAGAGGAAAACCCAAAGAACCATCAGCTACTCCTGTATTCCATTCAGTTGTTCTTGCTATTAATTAATTCTCATTTCTTCAGGAAGCCATCTCAAAAATTCTAAGTCTATCAAGAAAGGGAGTTCCTATACATAGACTTGATACTTGTTGCTGATTTTCCTAACTTTGCTGCCTCCTCAATAGGTTAAAAAACAAACAAACACAAACCCCACATTACTTTTACTCTTATTTACAGACTTATCTCAGAGCTTTTGTACTACAGACCTGATCAAAGCAAAACTGCAGATGAGTTAATAAGTTCCCAAACTCTAGTAAATAGGGCAATAAACTAAAAGAGTGGTTTATGAGTACTTTGATCAGTAAGTCAGTAACTTAGGGAAAAGGAGGATTTATTTTCTCTACTTGATTGTATAACCTCGCAATGTCACACAAGCAGTGAAGGATAAGTTATTTTTAATATATTAGAATTTTTTTACCAAATGATCAATTTTGGCTTCTTAGGGACTGGCTGTGCAGCGCTTCTGCTTGTTGTCAGCTAATTGCAAAGGCAGGCCATAGGAGTAACTCAGGCTTTACACAGACTCAGGGGTTACTCATCCCATGGGAAATGTTTTTTCAAAGCCTTTCCTCCCTTCAAGACGATTGCTCTTCGCAGCTGTTCCGTGCCTGTCTGCCTGCTCGCAGCGTCTGGGCTGTCCGAGGTGAGGCAGGCTCTCGTTTCCCTGACTCAGCAGCGGGCACCCCGCTCCGCTCCCCGCGCCCTGACTCACCGGCTGCAGGCGGAAGCGGCGGCGGCGCTGCTGTCTGGCCCTAACTCAGAACACACTCGGAGTCAATCAGTCTAGACAGCCCCAGAGCGGAGCCACAGCTCCCTATATGGCATCACAGCTCCGGCCTCCACCTGGGAAAAGAAGATGAAGTGTATAGGCTTGGGATACGCTTCTAATCAAAGCCAATCTTACTGTAAATGACGGAAAGTATTTTCTGTTGCAGGAGAGGCCGAGTGATTGATTCCATTGCTTGCACCGAGCTACCCTGTCTGACAGAATCCTGGACACAGGAGTCAAAGTCAAAACCAGACTTTGCTGTTAATGTACAGCAGCAAACACCCTTCCAGTGAGGATGTGATTTTTCTTTCCTAGTTGATTTAGTTCTCAGCGTGACTAACAAATAGATAAGGAACAACCAATGAGATCATATTACAGAATGTAAACAAGTTAATCATGTGTTTCTATATTTACTTGTTACCTGTAGCTAGCTTTCAGTTCTCAGGCTAAGATACCCAGTGGTGGAAACCAACAACTAAGAAGTGGGCAGGACTTGGATTCCTTCTAAGACACCAAACTTTTTGTCTGTATGCAAAACAGAATGCAATTATTTTGGAATTGATTGGAGTCTAAAGAACTGCTTTCCATTATCCAACAGATCAAACTAATATTTCTGTTACAAGTTTACGGTCTTGTTAGTTTTTAACTAACTAACTCAGACAACGAGTTATTAACACAGCTGAATAAAACTTTGCAAGACGCAAAGCACTTTCGGTAGACACGTATTATTTTTTTTGCTGTTCCTGAGTGTCCTGCCTGCAACATGGATAGAGTATTTCAGAATGTTTTTCCTTTGCAATAAAGTCTCCACCTCATGACATGAAAGGCAGCAGCAAGAAATGGACAAAGTGCCACAATTTGGTCAAAATCAAAAATGTGCAAACCACTGTGGTCCTACTTCACATGGTCAGCAAGGGGTCCTGCATGAAAGCAATAAACTTCGCCTCTAAGTGGATTCAGTGCTTTACAGTACCAGCAGTATGAATATGTGGAGCAAAGAAAGGATCACCACTCATTTGTTCTTCGAGACTACTATTAGTCTCCCAGAAAGCCTCCACTGATGTGAGAGTTTTGGTGAATATTTTGCTCTTGTGCAATCCAGACACTTGGACTTTTCAAGAGGCTTAGCTGCTCTGAACAGACCTTTTAAGAAGTAACTCAGTTTCTAACAAGGCAGTAGAAAACGAAGTAAAAGATGGACTTCACATACTAGTTTGCTTTGGTCAGTTTGTGCCTTTTATTTCTACTTTGTTTAATATTATCTTTGATATCCATTTTCTTGGGAAAAATAAAACATTAAATCTGAAAACTACGGAAGCATTATGTGGTGAAACACAAGGAAACCACTAGATATGTTTAGGCTTGATTTGCTTTATTGCTCCTATGAGCAATTCACATCAGCCGAATCTCATTCCGTTGCTAGCAAAAGCTGTCCTTAGCCCGGGGCTATGGGGCAATGTTTTCACTAGGACAACAAGGGTATGGCTACATTTGTTAAACCAGCTCCTAGCATAGAGCTTGAAATCTCCCAGTTCAAAAGGAAGTGAGCTGTACCAGGGCTTTTTTCTGGTTTGTTCAATACTGATAGCTGTATTACTCCAGAGTTAGTCAAAGTCTTTCTGCAATCTCCTTTTTGTGTTTTATAGAGTGCTCATTACTCACCAGGCCTTTTTGTCACATTAGGATTTCATAGCATCAAATTCACAGACAGCATTGCTTGATTTACCAAAGGATTCATATTTCTTCAGTCTGACAAAGTTGGTCAATATAAATCACATATGACTCAGCTTTTGCTTCACAAAGCACTTCAGCAGATTACCAAACAAATACATCCAGATGCTGCTCATTAACACCCCCAAAGACTTAAATACTTTTAAAAGGTATTTTTAAAGAGTACTTTTACCCTAGAGAAAAGCTTTGACAGAAAAAAATGTAATAAGGGAGAAATGGATCAGAAAAAAACCCAAACAACAAGCTCCATAATATTCTCTGTACAATCGCTCTGAAAATGTTTTCATAATATGCATGCTTACGTAAGATGTAACAGAGACAAAAAGCCAAATACCACCCTGCTCTGTTAAGGAAGAGGGTGTAGGAACACACCAGCCCAGAGGGAAAAGCCTGGGAAGTCACCACACCTATCCCCAGAAGGAGCACAGCACCCTCGGATAACCAGTGATGGAGCTCCCAGGAGCGAGCCACGGAGATATGGGGCTCCTGGGTCTTCTGGTGGGAAAGGTCTCGGGAAAGCTTTTTAGAAGGGGATGGGGAGAATTTGCTGATCTAGAGAGTGTGATGGATTAGCCTTCTGATCCTAGAGTGGGAAAAGAGATGAAACATTGAAATCAGCAGGCTGTGCACTTGTCTCACATGGAATATGCATATTGTGTATGAAAGTTCTGTACTTCCTGCTTCTGCCGTCCCACCGGAATGTCTGACCTGGCACAGCAGCTGCGCAGCCCATGAGATGGAAAGCTCCAGCTCCCATGTGAGTAACTCCTGCAGTGGTTGTTCCTTTACAGGCCAATTCCATCGCACAGAACTGCACCTCGGACCTGCACTTCTTCCTAATCCACCCTTCTGCCTGTATCCAGCAAAGCTTGTAAATACGTAAGTCACAATTAATACAGGAGTGCTAACATTACACTTGATTAAACAAAGAATCATCCCTCCTATCTCCTCATCACTCTCTCCTCCACTTCCTTCTTCCTTTTCAGAGGAGCTACATTGCTTGCTGGATGCCATGAATTTTAACTCTACTTTTTTACGTTCACAAAGACCCTCTAGAACATGCTGCTTTTATGCAATTCTCTGAAGGAGAAGAAGAGATCATTATTCTTCCATCATCTAATTCTTAGTTATGTCTTAATATCCTTCCTAAGAACCTTTTCCTTCTTTAGCCTGCCACTGTTTTCATACTATTTTAAGTACTGTTCTTTCTGCTGAGACCATCATCCATGGCAAGTGTGCACACAGGTTTTATTTAGAAAGTGGAAGTTACTATGCCTGGCAGAAACTCTTGTGGAACAGTATTCTGCTGGGACAAAGAGAAACAGAGCACTTCCCTGCACACAGGATCTATAGGCACAGAAGACGGGTCACTTTCGAGTTTATTTCCATTTATGGAAAATTTCCAGATGACAAGAGGCATTTCCTAGGTTTCTTACATTCTTGACTGCTTCTGGTTATACAGAAATACCAGAGACCACTGCTTCCTGTTGTATCCCTGAGATATTCTTATCCCTGTCTTTAGTGCAAATCATCTCCTATTTAGTACATGTATTCTTATGTACAACTTTTGAATCTTTCCCCCAAACTTTCTAGTTTGGGGGAATTTTTCACCGATTTTTTGTATGATGTTTTTCGTCACGCATTTTCAAAGGAATCTAACAAAGCTCAAACACACAGAGCAGTCATGCTGGCTTTTTAATTGATCATTCCAGGCACATAATGCCACATCTCCCTTGAAGCATCTGTCCTCTAGCGCTGCTGTATTACAGTAATGCTTCCACGTTCCTGCTGAAGGATTTGGAACAAAAACAAATTAAAAACTTTCAAATTCCCTGGGAAAGAAATAATTCTTCAGACTGCTCTGTGCCTAGTAACAGGCTCAGACTTTAAATGTGCTGAAGATTTAGATAACAAAATAATAACAGGATGCAGAGCAAGTAGAATTGAAAGGCAGTGGAGGAATAAAGTAGACACAAGTTCCTTTCTATCCAATACTCTGAATATTCTTTTATTCAAATACAAAAACACTAAAAGATGGTAACAACACAAACTGACACTGAAAGAGATATTTCCTTGCCCTTTTCTCTCAAGAAGCATTTCAAGTGTTTCAGCCCAGGCATTCCAGGCCTTGATATGCCAGCTCAGATATCAGCTCCAGCCTCTTGCCTTCAGAAGACACCATCTTAACAGAATGCCCCAGAGTTCAAATTTCCTCCCCCTTCCCCATGCAGAAATGCCCCTTTCCCCCCTCCCAAGAACCCCAACTCACCCTCCCCTTGAAGCCATTATACTTCGATCCTCCGTGTCCAAGGAATACTGTACTGTTTTGGCATTAATATTAAACCAAAGCATGTCCTTATCTATAAAACATTATACTGATGGACTACGCCTTTGTTGAGTTAAATAACAAATGCTCCTCACAAGGAACAACACTAAACAGGGATCAATACAGAATCGGACCTTTAGCCATTCTAACAGAGGGTTTGGCCAGGGGAGTGAGGGATGAGGGTGTTTGGTGTGGATCTGGTTTGTTTTCAAAGTTGTACTGTTTGGTTCTAAGCCATTAGCCTGCCACTGCCGGGGTCACTCCAAAGAGAGTCCCAGCTGGGTGCTGCTGGTGAAAGAACTATTTTTGCCTCTATCAAACAGAAGTTAACACTGACAACAGTTATCCGTGGTGGAAACTACAGACACTTCCATGGCCTGAATAAAGAGCACATTTAAGCTTTTCCCTTTTTGCCCTCTTGGGGGAAGATTCCTCATTCCACTTCTCCCGGCTGCCCATACACACAAAGAATGGGTAATTATTCATGTATAGCAACTGTTGTGCAGAACTGTAACTCGGTATTTCTGTGTGGGAACTGCTGTGTACAGAATACAGACTTCTTCTATGGGCAAGAAAACGACCGAAGAGCTCATGGTGTAGGGATGATAGTGCTGACACAAAGTGCAGCTCTGACACCTCCCAGCTGCTTATGCAAGGAAATAGTTCACAACAGTGAGACCCTTACAGTTTATAGTCCCCTCAAATTTTCACTTCAGTCTGTCAGACACTTGAAGAAATAGATTTTTGCTCTATTCCTTCTGACCAGCTTTCCTAATCCTCCTTGTCTCCATTTGATAAACAAACCCCTGAAGTGTTTGGAGCCACATTAGGAAAGCACACTGCCGAGGATACCGTGTCTTGCTCCAGGCCTGAGCAGGGAGCCCACAGGGAGAAGGCAGCAGCAGCCTTACACACAGGCTGCTGGGCTAGTTGACACGGATTAGAGAGGTCAGTCAGAAGAGCCTCCCTTCAGCAGTGTTTATACTCAGCAGAAGACAGCAAAAGAAAGTGATGAAGAATGAAGATTAAAGGTTTCTTGCCCAGAAACTTGGCTGTTAGCTGATTTTAAGGAGGTATTAAGTTGCTACTATGGAATTTTTAAAGTGGAAGTCAATCAATCTTTTTATGAAGTAGTCTACTGCTCCCAAATCAAACAACTAAACTACCTGTCAGGTCAGACATCACTGACATTGATAGAAAACAATGACCGAGAGCTTGCAACGGATTTGTATTACTGTGCAGAGACCAAACTACCACACCCTTTTCTATCCCATCTCTGCCTCCCTTGTGTTCACAGCACAAGGTAAACCAAGGAACAAAACAGGAATGGAGGTGGAACGTGAAGAGGACAAAAGTTCTCCTAGAAGAGCAATCCTGCCAAAATGTATTGTAAAGGCCTGAGAAACATAAGGTGCAAGCTGAATTCCTGCAAGGGATGTGCTACACCCATATTATATGTTAATACAGTTTCATTCAAGCAGGGGCCCAAGGATGCAGCCTCCATAGAACACATTCCCCTAATGGCTGATGGTACAAAGAATATTGTTTTACCTTGGAAACATTCTATAGTAATTTGCTCACCTCTTTCCTTCAGGATTGCTTCTGCTTCTTTCCTTTTCTAAGGAAAGCTGTGATGCTTTCTTTTCCATTGTTTCCTCCTTTAATTTAGGAGTCCATCTCATTTTTGAAGTCTGATTGGGTAACTGAGGGAACACCTCCAAGTTTTAAGCCAGCCTTGCTCAAATTTATGTCCAAATGTATTACAACACTACACATTTTCAACCACAAATGTAAGATAAAGAGATTACCTCCAAGGTCTCTTTTCCTAAACACAGATGAGATGCTGCTGCTGCTATTTTATGATTGAAAGAACTGATTATTTTTGGCATTCATTTCAATAATGTGCTATGAAGGAGCCTATTGTGGTCACATATTAGGGCTGTAACATCATAAATGAATAAAACATCTTGGCCTTATTGCTAACACCAGTAACAGCTGCTCTCTGTAAAAAGACAGAGCATCCATTGAAAGGAAGAGTGCGACAGGCAAAGCCAAGGTCACTTCTAAGCCTGCAATACCAGTGCGGAGGAAAAAGAGAAGAGTCATGTGCAGACATCACTGCACTTAAGGTGATCATAGCTCCATAAAACACTCCTGGTACCTCACCAGAAGCAAAACCCATTCAAATGCTTCATTTATGAAGCATTTGCTTTTCAAAAGATTTTGCCTAGTAGAAGCCCATTTGTAGCAAAAAATCAAGCATGTCAAGAGAAAAAGTTTTTAATTTTGTAAAAAACTTGTTTCTAGCACTGAAGTACATCAAGAGATTGTGTTCTTCACAACTGAAAGACATCAGCTTCTGTTTTTACACCCCCTTTCTCTACTTGGCATCAAGTCAAAGCAAAGGCAGGCATAGGATATTACTTACTTGAACAACACAAGCTAGGTAGGACTCATGTTCCAAACAAGATGTAGCAGAGGTGTGGAACTCCCAAGTTTCCAAAAGATGGTAAGAAAGTCGAGGGATTCATGGGAGAAAGAGGGAATGTACTCTGAAAAGCACCACAGGCTCCATCTAGTCCAGGAAATGTTCTGGATTAAGAATTGTTGGAAGCTCCATATAAGAAGCACTCCCAAGCAGTGCACAGGCTTGTCCTTCTCTTACCTCTTTGTTCCCCAGGTGTCTGGTTTTGGGAGTGTGGTAAACAGTCTCTTGCTCTGACGCAGTGCAGCTGCTGTTATATGGGTTTTTGCAGCTTCTCTGGCCTTCCCACATCTCATTTTTCCAATTCTGTTCCAATTCTTATTCATATTATTCAGGGGATAATTTCTCCTGAGACACTTCAGGTGACTATGTATGTGATATTTGCATATGAGAACAATCCCTTCCTCTCAGCTTAGCGCTGTAATAACTTCACTGTGAGGAAAACAAAGACCCAGCCTTGTAAGATTTTTAGTTCAGTTGCTTGATCACTCTGCAGTTTCAGTAACAAAGCAGCACGTGTAACAGGAATAACAAATGATGTTTATGAAACTTCCAAGCATGCTATTTGCAAGATATATGAGCTTACCAAGTACTTAAGCCTGCATTACTTACTACATTCAGGTAATTATTAAAAGGAGCATTAGCATTGCAAAAGAATTAGAATTCAGCATTCAGAATGTCTGAGACATAATTTTTTGACAGCTGCTATTCCACATCCAACTAAACTATGAAAGAAAACATGAATAAAAACATACTGATTTGGTCACATTCTTTCTGTAACCAACATACTAAACAAACACAATCTATTATGACAATACTGAATTGCCAAGGTAAGTACCACTGCTTGGTCCAAAGTTTTACCAATAATAAAACCTCCTCTTGATAAAAACAGCTGTGGAGCACTTTCCATTAAGAAATGGCAACACTTCTATTACAAACAACTCGTAGATAATGTAATATTTAAGGTCAGTTTTGACAGGTAATTATTAATTTTTTTCCAGGCCTTTGTAAACAGTGTTCATTACAAAAAAAAAGTAGGGAGTTCTGAGTAACAAAGCAGTGGCAAGCATAAAATTCAATCACACAGGCTTTAAAGAACTCCCAGAACTCCAATGAATTTAAAGCTAGCCAGTTTCAGCAGTTCAAGCAGTTTGTGTGTGTGACTGAAATGGGATTTTAACACACATTAAAATTTAAACCCAACAAATACTCTACTCCCACAACAGCAAATACCAGGAAGCAAAGGCATGGGTTTACTGCAGCACCTTTAACTGGTTTTGTCCACACACGTGTCCAGTACCAAAGGTGCCTTCAAGGCAGTGCTACATGAGTGTGTTCCCTCCAGATTTGCTCAGGTCACACACAGCTCCATTTCTCACATAGTGCTCACGTAATTTAGGAGGAAACAAGGTGATACAAACGTGGCCCAGGCTGCAAGGGCTAGAAATAAAGTTTATTGCAACAGTGTGTCTCCCCTGGCTTATTATGCTTTACAGCCTGATCTCAACCCAGCAGGTGTCCTGAACTGAGCCTGCCTGCTCTTTTAACAGTGAAATACTGTATTTTTGACCCATACAGACTGGGTAGTCACTGAAATGAAGATACCATTCTTTTAGGATTGAGATTATATCTCATTTTTCCAGAAGTGACTCATTCACTTGATATCAGAATAATTTCAGGAAATGTGCATCAGTAAGAACAACTTAGTGCCATCACATCCAAGTGAACTCCCTTCTATCACACTGCTCATTTCCAGAACATTAATAATTCATCTACCCCAAGCAACGCCTTGGCATTCACTTTAAATTGAGCAGTTATGGACTGAAACCCTATTAGCTACAAATCCAAGGTTCTTCAAATGAGAAGAACCTTTAGCAATTATATTCCAGCCCATGTGAAAGCAGAAGGAACACACAGCAGCTATATGACCCTCCGAACTGAACGCCGCCCTGACTCCTTAAGAGCAGCCACCTTGCATTCATGGTTGGAAATCCGGGCAGAGCAAGCCCAGCTAGGAGCTGTGCCAGAGTAAGCTGAGAGGAAAAAGAGTGAAAACCAAACAGGGACAGTCAGCTATTGTTTCCTGCCCCCGTGAAGTCATCTGTCAACAACGACTGCCTAGGAAAATCAGGTTTTCTTCAGCTAACTTACGGATGTTCAAATGATTTCAGTGCTATGCAAGGTGACTGTCTGAATGTTTAAATGACAACTGTACAAAGCAGTTGTGCACCAAAACCAGCCCTTTAGACCCAAAAGGGCACACAGTCACTCTCTGCCTATCCACCAGTGTTTTATGAGCTGAAATTAGTGAGTCACCCTGTCATTCCTCCACTGTAAAATTCAAGTAACATGAACAAAATTTTGGCAAAGATTTAACCTATTTACATCAGTGACACAGACCAGTATTATCAAAATGAGTATTATATACAGTAAACCAACCCCTAAGACACAAAACATAGAAAGCCATTTTCATCCTTGATAATGATTAAATTACTTTTATTCCCATTTAAAATATACAACTTTGAAAAATTATGCAACATACATTCAAATGAATTGCATTCTTAAGTGTCCTGATAGCCAGGTATCCTATTGCTGGCCAGTGTAACACAATAATCATCAACTCTGTTTATTTATGGCCACAGGAGAAAAATCTGCATAAATAAATATTTGTATCTGATAGTGCAGCTTTTCCTTAAACACTTACATTTAGAAGTCAATTTCAGTAGGCCTCTTTCTCGCAAGCACTGCTTCTTGTTCCTACAGGAAAAAACTAATTCCACAAAGATCCCAAAAAAGGCCAAAAATTCTAAGTCTGCTATTTTAGAAATAGCATTCAAGATACGAGAGTCAATTCAGCAGTGCCAGAAATAACCAGTAAAGCTAATATTACCACCCAAAAGCAGTTTGGGAAAGCCACAACTCTTAATGGTCTGGAAGTAGTGATTTAAGAGCTTTAGAAAAATCGATACAAAGGGTATCATTAGTACAGCAGTACGGTGGCGGACACCGCGGGTAGTATGGCAAGGAGGCACAGCCTACAGCCCCCTGGAAAAGCACCACTGCTGAAAAATCTTTATGGCAGAATCTCATTCCATTGGAAAAGGACACACTGACTTGAATTAAGTGCAGTCTGCAGGGTGCAGCACCTGAGGCGACTTACCCCTGTACAACTTCCTGTTACTTAGAGGACACCAAAGGGATGACAGGCATGTTTTGGACTGTAACATCCCTGCTCTGCAGAGCCTGAAGTCTTCACTAATCTACAAAAGACAGTGGGGAGAGAATGAGACTGGAATAGCAGAGAGTGATGTACAGCAGGTATTGCATCAGTTAATGGGTGGGCAGGGAGTAAGAACAGCAAGGGAGAAAAGCTGGCTGCTGAACTTTATACTGCGTCAAGAGCAGACAAAAAAACTGTAACTGCAGGTAGCCCAAATTTAACTGAAGCCAACATCATCACTTCTGTATCAAGACTGCAGAGAAAAACATTTACCACTCTATTAGAAAATCCAGTTCTTAACAGTTTGGTATGATATCCTAACTTAGCAGAGAAAAATCAACACAGGTATTTTAAAGTCGATAATTTTTATTTACAGATTTATTGGCAAAAGGTGGTGGGAAAGTTTAAAACATTTTAAACAGAGGGCACCATACTGTATTGTATGAAGTATCAGTATCTTCAGTATCCAGCTGATCAAATAAAGCTAATCACCACTTAAAGAAGCATAATCTGCATCAGCTCCATTAGAGTACCCTGCCTAAAAACCACTTCAGGCAGTTTCTAAATGAACACAATCACTAATAAAATGCAGTTTTTGTGAAGAATGTATACTTGGATTTTTGTACTGTACCTGATGTCAAATTGCCCACTTGCATACTGGCAAAGCAGTTACACTTCCTACTTTTAGCTGGAAGTCATAATCTCACTGTCTGCAAATTCAGCTGTCGGGTAATTCTGAACTACTCTGAACGTTTTACTGTGAGCATAGTCAAGACTGGAGTAGATGAGATTGAAGGAAAACATTCCTGGTATATCACGTGCCCATCATATTCAGCTGCATAACCATAAACATCTTGTTTAAGAATTCTATTCAAAAAGGAGAAAAAAAATGTAGTCAGTTTTCACTTTGTCACATAGGTTTAATTCCTCACTGGAGCTTTTTAGTTCATTCTTCTAAATCAAGAGTGTTTAGTTCTTCTTCTAGTTCATCCAAGTCCTCTCCAGTAAACAGATTTTCATCAACTGGAACTGCATCAATTACTCCATTTTCCAATTCCCCATCTCCATCATTATCTTCATCTAAATCATTTTGCTCGCTGTTGTTTATATCACCACCAGAAGCTTCACTTAATTTATTATCTGAAAATAAACATAATTCTTAGGCATTTCAGTGTCACAACTTTCTTAATCACCATCTGAATTCACAATCCTACTAAACATGCTTTCAAATTCTGAAATTATGAAGAAGCTACTTTATTTGAAATTCATGCAGACTTATATCGGCTAAATTGTATGTACCTGGTTAATATGCAGGTCTGGATAATCAATTATGAAAACAGGTTGGAAAAAAAAAATGACTTACCATCTTTTTCTACTGAAGTGTATGTGCTGAATCGCTCTGGACTAGCCACTGTAATACCAGTCTCCTCTACTGCCTTGGGGACATACAGGTTCAAATCTACATCATTTATACACACAGGGTCTTCCATCTGGAAAATAAACCAAGATGCTCTGCATGAATTACTTTTCCACAAAAATCCTCACTTCTGCAAGATTTCTACAACATTTTTCACCTTCAACAGGAACCTTCTGATAAAATATACTCCGTGGCAGTATTAAATTAAGAACCAAGCTTATTAATTTCATTGTAAGGGCTCTCAAATTGAAATTTTTCAAACTTGAATGCAATTGAAATATTCCTTGATTTAATCCTGGTTTTTTACCTCATCATCATCTCCTGCTCCTTGAACATAATGGGTGTCATCTGCTTCTTCATCATCTGCATCAACCAGCTCTGGCCGGAACTCAAACACTTCACGTCCACTAATCTACCCACAGTAAAAGAAACCTTCAGTTATCACTTCATGGAATTTATACTGCTTACAAAAAAACCCAAACAAACAAACCACAAAAAAGCAAGGAAAAGAAAATGACACACAGAAATGAGCAAAACTGTTTCAGGCCAGCTACCTTATCACAAAACTTTATTTACTTGCTCTTCTTACATTAAGAACTGGACTGTAAAACTTACCACCAATGCTTTGCCAGCTTTAAAATCTGCTTTCCTCCTCTCCATGTCTTGCTCAGCCTTATCAATCTTTTCTTGTCTTTTTCTTCTCTTCCATGCAATAAAACACTCTAGAGTAATTTTGGTAACATTTGGTCCTAAGGCAGCACGCTGTCAAGGAAAGAGAGTGATTAATGGTAGAAACTCTTTCCAAAGGCTACAACATATCTGAGATTTAATTACTCTTTTCCAGAAACTAATCAAAAACATTTCTTCCCAATTGCCTCTTGACTCTTACACTGTTAAACACGCATCATCATCTTAATGTTTAACTCAACATGCGATTTCCCAGTTAGTGAGATGAGTTGGTATAAAAACTAAAAGGAGAAGTGGAGGAGGAAATAAACGAAAGACAAGAATTCAGTTGTGCTCAAATTGACACTGTCAGGCAATGGTGAGAGAAGCAGAGCAGCAACACCTTCAGAAGGCCTTGTGCTCTTGGTGTTGCTTCCTCATTAGAGAGTTAAGCGAGAACTAAGGAGACAGTGAGCAGGGGATGAGAAAAGCCACAAAAAGCAGTTGTAATGGATAAATGAGAAACAGCAGTTAAGAAATAGAAGCTTCCTGAAAAAGGGCAAGCAGCAGCTGCACTAAGTGCGCAGCTATAGTTAATTCTATTCACTAGGTAATCATTTCTGAACAAAAACATGAATCAATGCTATCCTTCACCCTTGCTCATACAGCTCAAAAAACATCTAACAGTTTTTTATTATAAATTAGCAAATTTTTTATGTGTCTCTTCAGAGTAACAAAAACAACTACCACCAAAAGGTACCTGTCTGACAACTTTACCTCTTTTTCTATTAGATCTTCTAATGAAATTTCATCTTGCTTTTCTTCCTTCTTTTTGTCTTTTTTTAATACAAAGCCTGGAGGGAGAGCATGGCGATACATGCAGTTGTCTCCTCCACCTGGACAGACCCAAAACCATCCATATTTGTTGTTTTCAATAGCATCAAGGAAGTATTTGCAGACCTGTATAAAAACAATGGTTGTTAGCACCATGTTCTCTTTCCATCCCCAGCATTTTACACTCCATGTCAGAAGATCAGTTAGTCCAAGTCAGTTGTGCTCAGAACAGAAAGAACATGTGAAATTTGGCATTGCTACTAAGAACAGTAGACAAAGAAGTGTAACCATCTAAAACTGATGTAGTCAACAGATTTTTCTCCCTCAATATGATCCCAATTAAAAAAGACAAAATGACAGAAGACTGGCAACTATGCACTCCTCAGCAGCACATCTCTTTCTGCTCACCAACATTGGTGCAGTTTTAAACAAAATAAATTGCATCTGCCTCACATGTTAAACCTTCCAGCTCTGGATCCTGAGGTAAGGATGCCATTCTGGGACCTTCAACAAGCAATTAATAGTTGTATTTAGCCACAGCAATGTTTAACTTTTGCAAATTTAGGCAGTATCAACAGACTTTTTACTTACTTAGTATGGAAAATGAGGTGAAATAGTCCCAAAGAATGAAACCTTTTATGCCATTTAGTGCAAACCTAAAAAATCTTGTTGAACTTAGAGCCCAGGAATTACAAATGACTCTCAATCCATAAATTCCAACTTAAAGGAGAAAATTTAAAAACTCACAATGCTTGTAGGTCACCCAGTACATACACAAGTCAATATATATGGCAGTCACTGCAATAACAGACTTCACTAATCACAATACTCAGATCTTCTAGGCAATTAGGATGCATTAGATATACTACTGAATCCTTTATCACTTCACCTACTATCCATTCGTAATGTACAGGATAAAACACTATGGACTGAAAAGAGCTGTTGGGCTGTGATTTTCTTCGTGGTTTTGGGTTTTTCTAATTTTTCAGTATATTACTAGAAATACTATCAGTCCAGCTGTCTACTCAGAATATTATTATTATAATATTCCATTCCAGATTTTTACATAATGATAAACACATCTAATGCCAGACTGCACAGAATTCCTTCTAGTACAGCTCAATTAAAAAAAAAAAAAGAAAAAAAAAGAAAAAAAAAAGAAGACATACTATTTGGGTTTTGGGTTTTTTCTTTTCCGCCTCACCATGCTTCTTGTTCACCACTTCTTCCAGCTTCTTCTCATCCCAGTTGTCCATTGTATCTAGAAAAAGACAACAGATGGTTTCACAAAAATATTCCAAATACTAAACATTGCCAGCAAGCTGCTTTTCTGCCCAGTAACAGTTTTAATATGCAATTCTTATATTTTAAGTAGCTTATACAATGCAAAATAAATTCTGGTTCTTAAAATAATGTTTTCAAACTCTCCTACGCCACTCACAAGACAATTACCTCAAAAGCCCTAGAAATTTTAATTTTAAATGCATAGTGTGTTTCAGTTAAACACTCAATAATGTGCCATTCCATCTGTACAGTACTGAGTGTGTACAAGGGAAAAGAAGAAAAACAAGACAACTGAATAAAAGAGAAGGTTGGAGGGTAAGATCCAGAAATACAGATAATCTAACTCGAGGATTGAAAGAGATAATACCAAATTATCTGTGTTAAAGTTAAAAGAACGTTCCATCAAAAGAAGCAAGTCACCAATGACAGTACTAGCAGCGAATCTGTGGGATCCCATCATACACATTTAGGATGACAGAGGCTGAAGTTCAAATAAAGACTGAGACATGAGGAAATGTGAAAAAAACCAAGTTCTGTACAATCTCTAATCCCTGCTAAATAAAAATAAAATCCAGAGTACTTAGCCAACAAATTATCTGGGGAGAGAAAGTCACAGTAAAAAATTCCCAAGTATCCCTAATTCTAGAACTGCACATTTGGCCAAACACTAGTAGCAGTTCTGGGAGGCAACTCTGGTTGCTCATTACACTTCCTCCTTTGGCACAAGGGAAACAGCAACTGTAAGAAAGGTCAAGTACTGTTCAACTTGCGACTTGTATGACATAATACATGACATTGCACAACTGAAAAACCACCATTCAGTATCAGCAGGTCATACTCCTTTTTCTAGGTAAGGTCTGAAGAACACTTGAGAGCACACTTGGAAAAAGTTTCAGTCACTCAGAACTTCGAATGTAGTGGGATGGGTTGCCTTAGTCACTGTTCTTCAGGATCATAACTACAATAATAGAAGACTCTTAATCTGACAATTCCAGTTTCAGAATCAGAATATCTTAGCGGTAACTTTCTACAATTACTATACCTTTTTCAAGGTCTTCATCTCTTGCATCAATGTAGACACTTCGTTTTTCACACTTCCTTTCCAATGACAAATCATGAGAAAACTTGCACTTGTCTCCTTTAGTGCACTGTCCTTGCTTGAAGAAAGCACAAACTACAGATTTGGGGTCAGCACCTGAGTGAAGAAAGTTTTATATTTTAATACTACTTCTAAGCAAAAATTATATACTAGAAATTCCAGGAACAATATCGAGGCTATGTAGAGAATGAAAACATGTTTTTAAAATAAAAGTTATTTAAAGTGTTCATGATAAGTACATAATTCATGTCCTGAACATGCCAAATTTACTTTTATTGCATGGTATCAGAGGTATTATTAAGTATCCTATTAAGTATCAGAGGTGCCACTAAAATTTTGAAAGAAATATGGTGTGCCTGAGGAAATTATTAATTTGTGTATTATAACACGTAAGAGAGATCATTCTGTGCAACTTCTTCCCCATACTTGAAGCTATTCTTGCCTCTAGTACACAGTACAGCATCTTCTGGAGATCAGCCATTCCCCAGTAGATCAACAACACACTACAATAAATTACAGTAATTTAACCCACACTCACTCAAACCACTTTCTTCTTTTAATAACAGAAAGAAAACGGCTGACCACAGACCCCAAAATAAGCAACTGTTGTTCTAGTATGAACTATCCAACCACCCCAACTACAGTTTAAGTAAAAATCATCCCACTAAAGCATTATTTGACCATTAGGAGGTCATTAGGAAAAGCAATGAAAGAAGCAGGTGTAAGTGTATTTATGAGACATGACTAAATCAGAAATACTTTACTTGTAATATTAATTAAGTTCTCATGTAAGATTTTAAGCTCAAGTTTTTCACATGATGCTTCACTTTTCGTTTGACTCAAAGTGATTTCAATATGTACAGCAACACCTGTTTAAAATGTAATCTAAAAAACTGGGCAATAAAAGTTTTCTGAAATAACTCAAAGTTAAAAGCTACTTGATTTAGAGAAAACTAATACAGAAAGCTGCAGATCACAAACATAAAAGTGTCCTTTGTTGCTCATCAGTGACACAGTGAGTAAATATAAGGTTTGCTTCAAATATATGGAAATCACACTTCTTTTGTCAAAAATTACTGCACATAAGCTCCAGAAGATTGGTAAGTAAAAACTTGGTCACATCACAAAATTTGTGTGTTCAACAACAAAGCTCAAGAGAGACCAAAACACAATGCTACTGCTAATTATGAGGTGAGATACAAGTAACTGGAAAGTATTTACTGTTCTGATTTGAGTGCAAGTCTTCTTTAAGACAATAGTTATGATCTTTTATTCTTTCTTTGGACGTCCACACTTTCCTGGGGAGACAGGCTGCTTTAAACAAATACCATCACACACACACAAAAATCATGCCACACATCCAGAAGCATCTAATTGATGAATCAGAATACAGCCAAGTGTCTTCAGCTGTGCTGACAACATCAATGTAGCTTCTGATATTCTAATGATCTACTGACCCCAGAGGACTTCCCAAAAAAAAAGTCAAATTGTGACTGACAAAATACTTGACACACCAGATGGAGAAGGAAACAGTCACATCTATCTCTTTAAAATATCAACTGGTATTTTTGAAGGGTTATTTTATCATAAGTAGCTATACAAATAAGAGAACATAAATGAAGATAAATCAGTTAGTCATACCTTTACTAATTTTCTGTGCAGCAACCACAGGCTTGAAAAGCTCATTTAATTCTTGTAATTCCTTTTTCTTATCTTCTTTCTTTAATTTCTTCTCACTTTCTGATTGAGCAGCCTATAATGACCCCAAATTAAAAGTTATAAATATAAAATCAGAATGCCAGGACTCACTTCACACGAACAGCACATTAAAACAGCCAATCACTCAAAATTAGTTTATAAGGACAGGAAGGAAACAACCTGTGATGCCTGGAAGGCTCAGAATTGTTGCTGTTGTGTGTGCATCTGGTGCCCTTTACTGGCACCGACCTGTCCCACAGGAAGGACTGCAAACGTGCCAGAGAGGAGAGCTGCTGGCAGGTACCTTTAGTGCCACAGTGACCCCTACTGCACCTTTACAGGAAAGCCAACGAGAGGCATTGAAACCACTCGACTTCTGCAGTTCAACTACTTCCAGATCTGCACAAAAAAGAGCCTCTTAAGTCCCCTACATGCTGCTTTGCTCTTCTCTCTCATCTATACGGGCAGCCATTGCAGGAAATCTATCCATATAAGTTGGAAGTGCTTTTAGAACATTATTTCAACTTAGATCAACTCAACATATCAATGTTTCATTGCTTAACTAGGGCTCAAAGACTGAAATAGAAGCTCATCTAGGGAAGGAAAACTTCATGTATAAGGAAAAAAATGCCTGACTCTGCCTCAGAGCAGGTGTGTATCCATACCAAAGTGGGATGAAAACACATGAAAGAGGACATGGGAGAAACATTCTTAGATCAGATAAGAAAGGAGGTTTTAGCAAGGTGGGGGTCCATCTCTTTTTCAAGGTAACAAGTGACAGGATAAGAGGCAAGGGTCTCAAGTTAGCCCAGACAATGTTTAGATGAGATTTTAGGAAAAACTTCATCACTGAAAGGGTGGGCCAAGCATTGGTGGACTTGCCATCCCTGCAAGCGCTCAAAAATGTGTAGATGTGGCACTTGGGAACGTGGTTTTGTGGTGAACAGGAAGTGCTGGGTTAATGGCTGGCCTCAAAGATCTTAGAGGTCTTCTCTACCCTTAAGGATTCTGTGTTTATTTGACTCTTACCCTTATGGGAAGCTAATGAGACTAACATCACAAACAAGTAAGTGGGGCACTATTTTCTAAAATACAGTGTAATATTAAAAAAGGAGCTTTGTTCTTATGATGAATTTGGAACATGTACAGGAAATTGTTTTAGACAGGAACTAGCAGCTTGGCTAGTTTTCATACTAAAAGTTCACAAACGCTGTTTTAAATAACATGCAGACTCACATACATCAACTACATAAAGCAGTACTTTAAAAATGCTTTTGTTTCGCTTCAGACCTCTAAAAGCTTGAAGATGAAGCTTGTCTTAAAAAAAACCCAACAAACCAACAAAAACCAAACAAAACCCCCCAAAATCAAAGAAACAAAAAACCCCAAAGAAACAACAACAAATCAAAAAAGGAGCAAAACACCCACCACCAAAACCAAAACTTTGACAGCATTTCCATTTTCATCTCATGACACAAGGAAAATTGCTTTAAAAACTTCTTTCTCAGGGACAATCCTAACTGAAAGCTATTTTATAAGGTTAGAGAGGTATAATCAGGTTTAAACATTTGGTCCTGACATCCAACAGTCAATAGCTACCAGCATTTGAGAAATAACATTATTTTAGGCTGGCTACTTTACACATTGGTATTTATATTACATGCCACAGATCCAGGAATTTCATACACACATGTCAGAACTGTTTGAGTAACACCGATGTTTTTGAAGTGACATTAAGGAATCTTTTCCGCAACAAAAAATTACTAGATCTAATGACCCAAATATCAACTTTACTTTTCAAGTTGGGCTTGTCGTGCTAGTTCGTCCTCGTTATGCAAGGAATGTATCATGACATCATGAATTGAGCTAACGCAAGTGCAATTATTTTACAGGCTTATTCATAGAACAGAAAGCTGTGTAAATATTTAACAGCTAGCTTTCCTAGCACTGTAGGAATAAGATACCTGGATCATTTCCATTAAATCCATGCTTTCTGATTAAGTATAATGGAAACATTGTAGCTCATTTTATTTTCTCATACGGACAAGCTAAGTTGCAGACAGTGGCTCAAAATTTCAGTTTTTTTGACCAAAGAGTTCACCAAATAGATGGAGACTTGACAGACTTGTGTCCACTTAAAATTGTAATACTTCTGTAAGTAGAAGAATGAGAATATATACGTCTATACTTTTCTCTTCTTTCAATTCCAGTTTTAGTAACAACTACTGTTAATTTTAATTGCTCATTATTTCTCAAATAAGGTGGGAATTAAAGAGAAAAAAGAGGAAGAAGGTGCAACTGTACTTTGCTGGCAGCCAGTATCTATAATTCAATTTCACTTACCTATGCTACTATCAGAACACTATTGAGACAAACGCTCACCCTGACTAGTTGAGTTTGGATGGGATGCAGTTGTTTTTTCACAACAAAAGCCAACCAAACAACAAACTAGAAACCAACAAACCCCTGTCATTTGTACTACTTTTACACAGGAACATAATTTACAGCTAGACAAGCTTTGCAAGACAACTGTTAGTCAGATCTGTGCCAGTCACAGGAGGCAAGGAACAACTCAACTTTCTTCTCCTTCAGTACATGACCATCCAGATGTACAGTGAAAGATGGTTTAACTGTGCAGCAGGAAAACATTCCACAATAAATGCTTACCTGACGTGGATTCTGCTGACCAAACTTAACCTGGTGAGTCACAGCCTTGATAAATTTCTGCTGCTTTGCACCTTTTTTATTCTTCAGGCCAAATGTTTTGTCCTAAACCAAGAGACAAACACAGCCATATTAACTAAAAAAAAAACCAACAAACTGCCAAACAACAAAACTCCCACCCTTGCCACTCCTCTTAGGCTTTCAGTAAAGCACAGATTATTTCCTCTAGCAATCCAAGAAACAGCACGGACAAAATTTAGATTCCTCATATCATCTTCAGAAGTGGCTTTTCACCAGAACCTCCTAAATGTGGCCCTTGTGTGAGCTCTTGTTCTTATAACCAGACCTCCTCGTGCCCCAGTATCAGTGTGAGCGCGTACACACAGCGTTCTCAGGCCTCTCACGGCAACAGGACAAGATGTTTTTGGAGACTATCCAAGGAACATCTGAAGAAAACAGGACAACTGATTAGCCCTAACTACTACTGGTTTCTCTTCTATCTACCTGAAATCACTTACTACTTCTATCTTCAACTATTCAGATAGAAATGTGATACATGTTATACAGATGACTATTGTCACGTGTGACATATTACTTTTTATTTTCAAGTAGTGGAAGCTTTTCCTTTTCTAACTGTACTAATTTGAAGTTAAGTCTTTACCATACATTAAGTCTGGACAGGTGTCTCTACTTCCTAAACTCCACTGCCAGAAGTTTCTATTTACTGCCTAAACCAATTTTTCCTCTATATCTTAAGCTTTATTGTTAAGGTGAAATTTCTATACCAAGTCTATGAAAAATTTCTCACAAAAAAAAAAAATACAGCTCACTTTCACATGAGTACCTGAGGCAGAAATTATTTTTTGTAACTGAAATACCTGCATTACAAATTTATCCATGCCTTTGATTTGATACCAGCATCTTCTTCCTTGCAGGAAAAAGTAACAGATGTTCATCCAGTGATAACAGCTCAGTTCAAATATGGTTTTGGAAGCCCTAACAATCCAAAATTATATTCTAAAATAATTACAAAGTAAACAGCTCCAAGTTTCCAGACTCATGCCGTTTTCACTTACACGTACCCTATGAAAAGCAGCTTCTCTGTTACTTGGTGCTAACTGGAGAAGTCAAAACAAGTGGTTGGGAAAGAAAATCTATCATTTACACATTTGATTTCCACTGTAAATACAGCATGGAAATAGAATCCCTGTGTATTTGATTTATGTAATAAATTATTGTTAACAATCAATGCAAGCTCTTCCCCTTTCAGCTACATTTCCTTGCAATAAAAAGCAGAATTTCGCTGGTGCAGCTGCATTCAGCAAGAACCTCATGAACTCCAATGCCAGGAGAACACAAGACCAACTGCTCTGACCCGACCATTCCAAAAACCACAGAAATAACATTCTGCAGCCTCTGATTTAAAAGAACACTCACATTACTCGGGTATTTCACCTGAACAGCTGAGCAACATCACTCATGCCAATAAATTCAGGCAAATATTTAGATTTCTGTAACTTCTCTGCTTGGACTCTCGGCATAAATTCATACACACAGCATACACAAACACCCACACCCCTCTAGCAGGTTTTTTGTTTTTTTTTTCAATCTGGCCAACAGGTCAAATTGCAACAAAACCCACCGCAAATCTGAGTGAGGAACCAACCAAACATTAAGGTGTGAAAGAACCTCTGGGGATCATCTGCTCCTGCCACCAAAAGCACAAACCCACACCCCAGCGAGCCGGACTCTGGGAATACACGGACACGCAGGGCACCAGGACGAATATGAGAAAGGGCGAGGAAAAAAGACAGCAGAGCAGTGTTGTCAGATCATGGTCAGCCCCAACACAGCTCGGGCCTGGCAATGTGGGGGCTGAACACCTAAAGCTGGGTCCAAGCAGCGCAGCGAACCCGGTGCCTCCCCGGAAACAGAGAGGTTTCGGCTCTGTGATCCCTCCCTCGGCCGCTCCAGCCGGGAAGCAGCAGGGAGCGGCAGGGCCCAGCGAGAGGCCGCGGCGGGAGAACGGCGGCCTGGGCCTCCTCACCTCGATGATCTTCTCCTTCTTCTTCTGGTCCGCCTTCTTGCTGCCCCCCGNGGAGAGGCCGGGACGGGCTCGGGCCGCGCCGCCGCCGCGGGGGAGGCGCAACGGGTCCCGCGGGGCACGATGGGAACGCGCCGCGGGCCGGCCAATCGCCTCCCGGCAGGCAGCGCGCGCCGCGTGACGTCACGGTGGGGCGGGGTTAAGGTGACGTCACGGGGGTCGGTGGTGTTCAGTGGCGGGAGAGGCGGAGGTGCGTGAGGGAGTGCGGTATTTTGGCGCTTGTTAAGGGCGGCGGGGTCCCTGTGACAGGAGAAAGGGCTGCGAGTGTCCTCACAAACGACTCGATGTGAAAGGGCCCGTCAGGCTTGTTGCAGAACCGAGCACAGTCTGAGCTTTTGAACGCTAGGAAAAACGCGTATTAATAGGCTTACGAGTATTAGCTTCTCCGTCCAGGCTGGGCTTAAAGCTAATTTTAATGGTGGTGCGATGCATGATGTGTGGAGGATACATGTTTCCAAGGGGGGATTTGCAGTAGGGGATTCAGGAAGGCTCTCCCATCCTAGTGCCTCGGCCAATGGGGAAAGGACGGAAGGCAACATGCGGCCGGGAGCTTAGGATACAAGGAGGCTGTGTGCTCCAGAAACCCGGGAGAGACCCCAGAGGGGGTTGGCCCAGTGGGCTCTCTCCCTTTATTCGAATAAAATTGATTACTGCAGGACTCCTCTCTCTCCTTTGCGGACACTGGCTTTTTCCAGCATGGCTTTCCACACGCTTAGGATCTATTGCATCCTAAAGGACACACAAAACAGACAGCTAAATGTCAGGGAGAAAAACAGCATCTCCCAGGCTCCATCAACCGTCAAGTGATAAATAAATCCTGTCTCAGCTGCTCACATGGTCATCTCTCCCCAGGGAAGTGGTCACAGCCCCAAGCCTGACAGAGTTCAAGGGGTGTAGGGACAATACCCTGCAGGCACAGGGTGGTTTTGTGAGGATGTCCTGTGCCAGGCTACGAGTTGGGATGTGATGATCCATATTTATGGCCATAAAGTAAAACACAAGAAGTTTTACCTTGACAAGAGGAAGAGCTTCTTTACATTGAGGGTGGCAGAGCACTGGTACAGCTCCCCAGGGAGGGTGTGGAGTCTTCCTCTCTGGACACATTCCAAACCCACCTGGATGTGTCCCTGTGTCACCTGCTCCAGGTGACCCTGTCTTGGTAGGGGTGTGGGACTGGGTAATCTCCTGAGGTCCCTTCCAACCCTAACAATTCTGTGGTTCTGTCATCCTTGTAGGTCACTTCCAACTCAGAACATTCTGGGATTCACAGTGCCGTGCTAAATAGCCATACCAGCCATTTGGCACACATCACTGCTTGTGTGCTCGAAAAGGATGGAATGTTTTGGTTCTTCAGTTCGGATTCCACATAGTCCGCATAATACTGGAAAACAAATTCAGATTTTGGTTTTAGGCTCAGAGTCACAAAGAAGCATGAGGCAGTGGAAGGTCCAAGAGGTTACCTGATTAGCAGGCATACTTGGTTACGCTGGGTCATATTTGTAGTAACTAATGATTTCTTCATCCATCAGCAAAGACACAGTGGTGGGAGCCTGACACAGGAGGAATTTAGTGTAAAAATGAGCCTGTTTTGTTTGAGCTATTGGGACAACTTGGTGCCTCACGTCAGTCACGCTCCTGCTAACATCACTGTGATTCCACTGCATGACGAGCCAGGCCATAATGTTTTGTTCTCCTATGAAATTTATTTCATTTGTGGCATAATCCACTGTATCTTTCCAATTTAAAGAAAAAAATATTCCCATGTTGTTGCCTCCTTTCGTTGTGATCTGCAAAAAATAGAGAACATGAAGATTATCATAAATACAAAACATAATTAAAAGATTAATCCATCTAAGCCTGAAGAACAGTATTTTATTTCTAGTTTCTAGAAATTTATGCAACTTGATTCTAATTTATATCCAGCATTTGATTTAGAACTAGCTGAGGCTAGAATTATGAGCAAACAAAAGTCAGTACTGTCTACAATATTTCATTTAAAAAATCCTAAGTAACCACAGAAATATCAGGCTTAACATAACTCAAGCTTCTTGGCTTTTTTCCACCTCGTTTGCTATACCTCAAAAATTAAGATCATTACTCTTAGAATTCTTACAAACATTGCTTTATGAGTGATTGAATAAATGGCAAGTAGGGAGTCCAAGGGCTCACAGAGCTTTACTAGCATTGTGTTTCACTACGGTATGCATGCACCTTCCACAATTAAAATAGTTCAATGTATTTTCCCATTCTTCCCCCACAAACAAAAAACAAGCCATGTGTTTCTGACAAGTGAGAAAGTCAAGTATGAGCCTACAAAAGCACAGCCAAAGAACTGCTGCTTGCATCCAAATTGGAGCAAGAAGCAGTTTCCAGATCCTTCCTCCTCTGTCGCAAACCAGCTGTAGAGTTGTTACTCCTCTTCACCTGTGTATTTCCTTTGCATTTGAATAATACAAGCAAGGACACTCATTTCATCTTCTTCATCTCCCCAGCTGCGTGTTTTCACATTTGTGATGAAACAACGCTTTCAGGCTCTAGCCCTCTGACAAAGATTCTTGAAATTGGGAATGTTTAGCCTGGGGGAAAAAAAAAAAAAGGGGCTTAGGAACCTTATCACTCTCTGTAACTACATGAAAAGAGGTTGCAGTCATCTCTTCCCCACCCCTCCCCCCCCCCAAAAAAATAGGACAAGAGAAAGCAGACTCAAAATGTGACAAAGAAGGTTTAGATTGGATATCAGGAAGAATTTCCCTGCTGGAACAGGATGCCCAGAGAAGCGGAGTCGCTTTCCCTGAAAAGATACGAAAAGTGTGTAGATGTAGCGCTTCAGGACATAGTTTAATGATGGACTTAATGATCTTAAGGGTCTTTTCTAACATAAATGATTCTATGAAACCAAATGAAATTTTAAATCTCTTAGAAAAAGCCTAACAAAGACAACGTGAAATCACATCTCCTTTCAAGAGGTGGTCTCTAACTTAGCCTTAAGAGGGAGAGTGACCTCTTCGAGCTGTAACACCTTTCCTTAAGCTGCCTCTCTCCAGTGCAGGGTTTTATAGGAGAAAACCTAACTTAATTGGTTAAGTCAGATGGAGACATTCTGGCTAATGGTGAGAGCCACCTGCATAGCATTATGGGTAAGTTCATATCCTGAGGGTAAGATGGGGTATTTATAGTGTTCTTGGGGGGGACTGGTAAGAGGTCTTAAGTCCCTGCTGGAAATTTTGTGGAAAATGAGTATTCTTGATATTTTTGCATTTTAATTTCTGTATAATATTTTTTTTGTTTATGGGCAAGACGTCCTGAGGACAGGTTGGACTGGATTTATTCAAGTGCATAATGAGGAGTCCACCAGGCACCAACACATTTACATTGCTGTGGGACTACTGGGTAAACTCCGATGCTGTCCCTGGCTCTCCTAGGAACGTCTAGAGGTCATAGTCCGCTGCTGTGGTAACAGTGGCTTACTGGGCGTGTTTGGGGTGACTGTTCTTTCAGGGCACTCTGAAGAGCAGCCTCGTGGTGGAGGGAGGCCTGAGGAGGCTTTTGAGGCTTAAACTGGTTTTGGTGCAATCGCTTGTCCCGAGGAACTTCTGCAAACAGGGCTGTGGCAGTGGGGGAGTCACTCATACCCTGTGACCAAACCTGAACTTAAAACCCCTAATTCTTTGTTTTTTCCACCTTTTTTACCCTTAAAATGTTCAATGTTGTTACAGGAGCAGCCATAAGGTGTCACAATTGCCCCACATTCCAAGCACTTGTCCTAGAAAAGGATGTAACTTGTATGCTCAAAGTGCTGTCATTTAGAGAGTGATCCCAAGGGTTCACAAGTTGTAAGTCAAGGTGCTGAAAAGACATACGGTTGCCATGTATGTGTATACCAGTTTTTAAAATTAAATTGAGCTTTAGAAAAGGTCTTTCCACATCAGGAACACGGGACAAAAAAGAAAGTGGAGAGCTTCTGGGTATATAAATAAGGTAGTGAGAGTCTAACAAAGTAATTTCAAAAATTGCAGGATTCAGGAAGAGGTTTAATGGGGAAGAGCCAAAAGGATGTACACCTGCACTTTACTCCCTGATGGATTTTTTTCAAGTGTCATATTCTTGCCAACTGTGTTTACCTGTACCTGGGACAGGACTGATGCCAATACAGGGAAGTGGAGGCGAGGTGTCACCAAAGACAATAGCATGGTTTTCCCCGGATTTGCATGAGGGTAGCACTGACTTCCTTCTGGGAGTTGTCCCTGTTGTAGCCTGGATCTTCTCGGCAATGCTGTACTGCGTGGTGCTGCTTTTACAGGGTTTGTGCTCTGGGAGTTTTGTACCTCTGCACAACCAAGGATGTGGTGTTCTAAGTGTTCTCGCTATATATTAATCTGGATTTGGGTTCTTGGAGCTTGCACTGTCCCTACATTTAGGATTCTAGGAAGAATCCTAAAGAGTTATAATCTCTCTATAGAATTGAATATTACAAATTCAAAATTGTGTTTGAGTATAACATACCCTAAACATAAAACAATAGATAAGTAAGGGGGTATTTTAAATAGGAGTTTGAACAATTAACCAACCTTAAGAATTAAACAGATGCTTTTATCCAAGGTTTATATCCAGCAGACTGTTTGCCATCTCCTGGTTCCAGAGTTCTTTTTGAGTAATTGGGTTTAAATGTCATTACAACAGCAAAATCAAATGCTTTTAAAATGGTGGCGCTGCAGTGTCACTGGTGTTTGGTTTAGAAGCTCTCTGTAGCACTGCCCTTTACCAGCTGATGAATATTAGATGCGGTAGCAGTACCTGACGTTGCAAAGAAAGCATTTTAATAATGCCATGGACATGGGGGTAAATTCTACTAATTCAAGGTAAAAAAAATGTTTTGTAAATGTTCATAGAGTCTAAATACCACATAATTTCCTAATTGACAAAACTGAAACTCCTCTGGTGCTTTTTACTCTACAAAATGCATTAAGAGCTGGCTAAGAGAGCTCACAGAAGTGGTGTGTGTGGGGAAACAGGATCATCTGCCCAGGCCAGCAGCGCACCTCTGAGTATGGTCATTGTGTAACTGGAAATAATGGTAACATTTTAATGACTTGCATTGTGGATGAGAAAAATGAATGGTTTGGTAAATGGGAGAGGTGACACCGTTAGGCAGAATAACTGGGCCATTCAGTGAGCTGTGCTAATACAGACTGGTGTATTATTGCTGAGTGCAATTTTAGGTTTTTTCCTGGGAACAAGAGTGCTGGTTCTGAGCTGGGGCTTTCTTCAGTCACAAGGCACTTTCTGACCAATGCTTCAAAATTCAATGTGAATATTTGGTGTGACTCTTTGGCAAACAAGACCTGAACGATGCTTACAAAAGGTAGAATATGGTTCTATCAGGGGGGATATTTGGTACCAGTACTGGTGACATCCCACTTAAATGGTGTAATCAATGTGAAAGGAGTTTGAAAACAATAGCAAGAGTTATCAAGGGGAGGGAGGAAATGGTCAAAAAGTGGAGGAAATGTGCCGCTCGGGAGAATGTTACATCTGTAACAGTGACCAGGTTGGAGTCTGGGTTTGTTCTTTTCTTTTCAGTTTTGGTTTATGGAATTAAAGAGAACTGAATGCTTTATGTACTTGCTTTTACATTCGATGTATAGATATAAGAATGTACTTACATGTACATTGGAAAGGCTGGAAATTTTGAGCTAAATTAGATTCTGTATTTCTAGCTAACTTTGAGCTGTGAAAAACGTAACATTTATAGTAGGGATGCAGTGAATGGTTTCCCAGGTAAATGTGGATATTAGTTGGGTAAATTGTAAGTTAGTTATATGTAAGTTATTTGGATTGAAGTTGGGAATAAATCGTATTTGAAAAGTAGGTCTTATCATCAACAAAATGAAGATGATTCTGTTAGCTGATTCAGAGAGGGTTGACAGCAGAATGAAATTCATGGGATTTTGGTTGAATCTTTATCTTTGGAAGCAATGACAGCCTGTGTCTGTGCTGCTACTAATTGTCGCCGCGGTCCCTCGGACCGTTACCGCTCAAGCGGCGTCCGGACCGATCCCGACAGGGCTCGGCGACAGAGTCGGTGGACACTGCTTCTCAGTGTTGGCCTCTCGGCAGAGCGCCGTCAGCCGCTTCGTGCGGGCTATCGCTGGCAGCGGGGTGAGACTGGGCAATCAGTCTCCCGAGGCCCGTCGTCCGGGTCACTCTGGCTGCTGATGGTGTGCGGTGTAAGGCAATGCGATCCCGAAGGCAAAGAGAGCAAAGAGAAGGGGAGCTCTGTCTCTTACCAACGTCTACGTTTATTGCAACGTGGCAAGAGAGGGGAAGAACTCCGAAGGCTTCAGGGGTGTTCGGGGTTTTTAAGGGAGGAAATCGAGGGAGGGGTTTACAACTTGGACCAATAGGGTAACGGTGTAGGGGAGGAAGAAGGGTACAAAAACCAATGGGGTACAACTGGGGTGTTAACTTGGGAGGAGTCAGGGAGGAGCCAACATGATGGACATTTAACAGGAGAACATTCTGGAACAGAGGAACTGGGCATGTGCAAAGAGGCGGGGATGATAACCATGACAGACAGGGGAGAGGGAGGAGACCGGGCGGAGATTCTTAGATCATAGAGTCCACGGAAGAGGATTGCTCTGCTTCCGATCCCTCCATCCACCTCAATGCACTTAGGGGAGGCAGCCTCTGGATAGACCAAGAGGATGCTCGACTGGAAGCAGGTGAGAGACCCTCACCCACATCTCCCCCGTTTCTTTTATTTAAAAGATGGAATAACCAAAACTTAAAGAAGGTAAGGGCAAGTAAAATAATGAAAATTATGAAAATTAAATTGCAGACGGTTTTGAGGATGGAAGTCCCAAAAGATGATAGGCTGGAGCCACTAAACAGTCTTTCGAACCACCCTTCGGGTTCCACCTTCAGCTGCTTGATTTCTTGCTTGATCTGCTGGATCTTCGCGGCTATGCTTTCAGGATGGGTCTTAAGGTCGAAACAGCACATCCCCGCGAAGTCTTCGCACCCATGTCCGTGTGCGAGAAGCAAGAAATCAATAGCTGCCCTGTTTTGCAGGGTGGCGTGTTTGGTCGTTTCCTCATCTGAGAGGAGCTCAGCAAGAGCTTGTGAAGTCAAGTTGGCCTGCCGGCCTAACCAGCACTCTATGTGCTCAATTTGGCCAAGCGCTCTTGCTGCTGCTACCCAGGGCAGGAAAATAGAGACTGCGACCCTTTTGGAATAGGGCCAGGATACAATTTCGGAGTCGCAGTCGGCCGGCAACTGATTCAGGTCACGTTTTGCCCTCTTGGGGGAGGTCCAATCAATAAGATGTTTTTTGTCTGGGGTTAGTAAAGCCAATTGGCCCAGGGTGCAAGGCCCTCCTCTAAGATGTGAAGGGATCCCAGCCCATGCCCGGTCACCACAGATGAAAAACACTCCTTTAAGGAGCTGTCTGGGTTCTCTAGTGGACTCGGATGGTGTAGGCGCCGTATCATTGCACCACAAAGCAATATTATAAGTGGTATTGTGTGGGTTAACATTGATAATTTGGTGTCTGCTCGGATGGTGTAGGCGCCGTATCATTGCACCACAAAGCAATATTATAAGTGGTATTGTGTGGGTTAACATTGATAATTTGGTGTCTGCTCGGGCTATTAACTGCCCATTCGCGTCCCTTGAATCTAAAATTAAAGTTGATACAGTAAATTGCTTTAGCTGAACCGACAAGGGCCAATTCTTGCGGTTCTTGTGGTGCATGTGGGAGAATCCTCGTCCACTGGTCCCAAGATCTGAC
>VZTI01002181.1:1570240-1595876 GCA_013397865.1 Struthidea cinerea | reverse complement strand
ATAAAGTCACCCCAAGATATTCCTGTAAGGTCCATCCCCTCCCCAAAGCCATCTCTACCTCAGATTGAACAAGCCTGGCTCTTCTAGCCTCTCCTCATAGGGTCTGTGCTCCAGCCCCACCACCTTAGGGGCCTCTCCTGAACAACAGCTGGTTTAATGGTGTCTGTCCTGTATTGCACGTGCAGATGTGGTCAAACAGCTAGCGAGTGGAGGGGAATAAGGACTCCCCTCGACCTCTGGCTCTGTCCCCCTTCATACAGCCCGGGTTGCTCTTGGCCATTGTTGTTTCTGGGACTTGCTGCTGACCCATATCCTTCTTACTGGCTATCAGAACCTCCAGGACCTTCCCCACAAGCTGCTCCCCAGGCACTTGGCCCCAGCCTGTGTTGTTGTGCAGGGCTTATACATCCATGGGGCAGGACTCGGCAGTATTTCTTGCTGAATTTCATGAAGTGTCTGTCAGTCCATTCCTCCAGCCTTCCTAGCTCCCTCTGAGTTACACCCTTACCTGCCAGTGAACCAACAGGTCCCCCAATTTGTTGTCATCTGCAAACTCGACAAAAACGCACATCCAAGCAGCCCCTGCAGGGGCGGCTACCTGCCTTCTCAAGAGTTGCATGTTATTTTATACTTATTTTTTATTTAGGAGCCTATTCTCTGTTCCATCCAAAATCCTCTTTCCCACCGGAGTATGGCTGCACTCCAATATGTTGATTTCATATCTGTTTTGTCCCAAATGCGTTCATTCTGGTGAATCTCCACGTGATGTCTTCTGCCATATGCTGTGGTGCAGTGAGAGCTGTGCCTCCTCTGTGGATGCCAGTGGGTGCCAGAGGCACACTTCCACTGCATGTTCATGCCCGAGGAGAACCTCACACACCAGAAGCGTCAGAGGCAGCTGCCCACAGAGACATCGGAGGTGCCAGAGATCCATACTGCTGGAAGCACAATGCAAATGGAACCCCTCTCCAGGAGCTCTCTCTCTGGCTAGGCTGAGCTTAGGAGCACCATGTGAAGATAGTGAATAGAGTATCAACAATACAAGTGGTGTGTGCTGGGATGTGATCTGCTGGCCATTCCCAACAGGATCTATTCTAGCCTTTGATTCAGAGTAGAGGAATCATTTTAAGCACCCACAGCAGCAACCGGACTGAGCAAGAGGACTGCTCAAAGGATGAGGTTTCAGGGCAGGGCTTGTTTCATCCAGTGTCAGCCATATGAAACCTGGGAGTTTAATTTAAGCCGTTAGGATCCTGCTAGGCTAACGGAGAGAGACCACAGAAGGAATCTGAACTTATCCTTCCTGCCCTTCTTCAGGATAGGATGGATCATCCCTTGCAAGTGCCTGTCTCTCTCCAGTAATTCGAGGAGACCAAATGTGCTTAGGTTCTCCTTCAAGTGGTTAAATTCAGATGAGGATGAGGATTCTTCAGCCTGTGTAGGGGTAGTATATATTCAATGAATGAGGCCTTTTACTAGCACTGCAAAAGTCAGAGCTCTGATGGGATCAAGGGAAACTCTTTGTCTCAACAGCACTGCTCTCTTTCATTCCCCTTCCTCCCCCTTAATGCTCAAGCAGTCTATTCAGTTTGCAAACTTTTCGAAGCCAGGACCTGGCTCCTCTCTGCTGGTAAAGCAGCTGGCACATGGTTAGTCCTGTACAAACAAACAATAATAATGCTCTCTAGAAGCAGATGTTTGGAACCTGTTCTCAGATGGAAATGGCTCCGTCTAATTTGATGGAACACAAATAATGTGTTACATGGAATTACCTCCATATGAATGTTGGAGTCATTAATTAAAAGGGGACTTTGGGAATTTATTACACACTACGTCAGCCTGGCCTCACAGGTAGATGTTTTCCATACAAATGACTATGGGTATCAATCCTGGTCTTACTAACATCCATCGTGAAAATGTCACTGAATGCAGTGGGAGACAGATTTGGTTCTCTTCTCAGAGGAATGACTGTAAGTATTCCCTTTTCCCTTCAATATGAGCATAACTACAGAAATACTATTAGGCCAGTGAGGTACTAGATACTGATAATTTTCTTTGAGATTTTAAAAATCTTTAAATATCGTGTATCAGTACTTGAACACTGATGCTGTTTCTCTCACTTCATAGACAGATTATACAGCTTCTGAGCTGCTACACCAACCATCAGTGGGTAGCTCTCAGACAGCAGAAAAGCAAAGATGTGAGATAGGTGGTATTCATTCTGCTCATCCCATATTTCTTTCTGGATCTTAAAATGCTGACTAATATGCTAGCTGCTGAACTGGAAATGATTCTCCCTTTGGTCACCCATTTGGACCAATCAGGCTTTTACTGCAATCAGACACTCTAGAGACAATGTTAGCGGATAGTTTAACCTACTGGAATTTAGTGAAAAGGGATGAATTATGTGCTGTCAACATAACAAAAGATATCTGAGAAAAAAAGACAGTATATATTTATATACACACTAGAATTTACACAAACAGAATTTTGATGTAACAGAGTTTTCCTTTGAGCTGAAATTGACTCTTACACTTCCATTATCCCCAGCAGCCTTTCACAGATGTAGATATCAGACCTATGTGTCCTTAACTGAGCTTCTGGCTTTCAGAACTCAGACCTCACTTCACCGATCACTTCTGTTTGTAACTACATCGATTTAAGTTATTAGTCATTAACAGCAGCATAAGTCAGAGAGGAATCAGAGCTAGTTTCAATTTTCTGCTACGACTATCTACAGCTTCGGAGCTACAGACAGAAAATATGAGCAGAATCATTGCTTATGAAGTGTCTTCAAACTCACAATTTCTGAGATCTGAATCCTAATTCTGACCATGATAAGTTCTGATCAAAACCTCATGGGACAGTTCTCCCAGAAAAAAAATG
This sequence comes from Struthidea cinerea, assembly GCA_013397865.1. Taxonomy (NCBI): domain Eukaryota; kingdom Metazoa; phylum Chordata; class Aves; order Passeriformes; family Corcoracidae; genus Struthidea; species Struthidea cinerea. The sequence continues at coordinate 1,592,990 of VZTI01002181.1, read as the reverse complement.
TTATGAAGCAACAAAATTTGTTTGTAATCACATTCATTTAACACCATATTCTGTGCTAGGATCAAATGTTTTCAATATAGAGGAAAATGCTTGAAGACATTGTTACATTAAAGAGTTGCACCCCTTGATATTACACAGTCCTTATCTTTTTTTTCTCATTCAGAGTATAGCACCATTTCATTCAAACATGAAGGGAAAATCATGTGACTTACAGCAAAAAAACGAGATGTTTGAAAACCACACAGAATTATTTTAATACATTATTTTATATAATATATTCTATTCTATATAATAAGGTATGTTCAAAATTTCTGCAGTTCCAAGCTGAGAACAAAAACAAATACTACACTGAGAAAAAGCCCCATGGGAGGGAATTCTGCATTTTGACCAGGTCTATTAATAGCCCTAAATTCTCATTAAGCTTGGGCTGTAGGCCCTAAAGTTAGGATTATCTTCATATGGAACTTGAAAGAAAAATGGAGCCTGAATTTTAGCAACTATTAACTAATTAGGAAGCTCATTACACTGGAACAGCATGTCAGAGGAACTTATGGAAGATCTTTCTCTTGTAGCACTGAATACACAGATGGACCTAAACACTTAGAAAGCTCTGTTATGGACAAGAAGACAATCTGATAGATTAATCCAACCCAGCAAAACATTTCCATCTCTACTATCTGTCCCTGTCAGTGAACAGTAGATGCTGAGTTTTATCAAGAAGACTGAGTTTGATCTAACTGCTGCAGAGCCATAAATTCATAATTTCAGCTTTCAAAAATACTTAAGCTAACTCAAGAAATTTCCCAAACCTGAACCTTGCCTTTCAGAGGAAATTATTCTGAGTGCTGCATGTGGAGTATTTTCAGCTCTGAGGTTTGAACTCACTGTAGTAATTGGAAATGTGAAATTTTTTAAGTAAGCAAAGTGTGAGTCTTTAAACTTTACTCTCTGAGGCATCTTTCACAGACACGGTGTGTTCTAAATTGTCCAGTCCTTCCATGCACTGGAAATGCAGCACTTGTACCAATAAGAATGGCATGACTGCTGTTCTGGATTTTTGGTTTCTAACACTTCTTTAAGCAGTGGTTTACCTCCATCCAAGTAGCAAAGTTATTTGATACACATAAAGTATTTTCACAACAAAATTTTAAGGTTGATCATTCATTGTTTTGTTCCATCCAGTTCATTTTTTCCAGCTTCTATGGTGAAAACCATGTGATAGCAATAGTAAATTCCTTGCCAAAGTTAAAATATATTCCAATCTCAATTTTCCAGGAACTCAGTATGATCACATTGTACTGCAAGAAGTGAAAAATTGACTTTCTGAAAACAAAAAGTGTCCGAGGCCCCAAATCACTAAATTTTCTGTGGTTGGCTTGAAGATTCCATTCCCTGAAAACTGTGGTTTGGCCATTGGCTTCCTCAGCTTTGTTATCTCCTTGTTGCACTGTGAGATAATACCAATGATGATCAGCAATACTGTTAATAGACATGTTAAATAAATAATGCACTTGATGTGACTCTTTCAGGACTTGGAATATTCCAGTTAGTACACAATCTACACATCCAAGACATCCTCAGCCACGCTAGCTCTAGGAAACAACTCCAAATTACTTTCATTCTCACACAGTACCTCTCCCAGTTTTCCCGAGCAATAAATCTGAAATCAAGATCCCACACAGGTCTCTAAGGCACACCGCAGACTGCACGTATTTCTACATGAAGTCCTCAGCTGACAATTCATGTCTTCACCACAATAAAACTTACGAAGGCAAGAATAAAATCGTCTTTGTACAGGGGGAAAAGCTCCCAGACTTTCTCAGAAGACAGCACTGAACACTGAGGTGCACTTGCATTTAAACCAGAAATAGTCCCCAGCCTCCCTGCCTGCTGCTCCCAGGGCAGAGCACATTTCTTGGACCCTGTCTCCTCTAAAAAGAGCCACGCCTATGCATATTGATACATCTTCTTTAGGCATTCAAAATTAAACAACCACCTGGAAAATCCTCTTCAACAGAAAGCGACAGAAAAAGCATACTACGTATTAGTTACATTAAAGAATTCACTGCCAGAAGGTGCTGTGATGTTGAGAAATAAGCATAGCACAGCATATCACAGCATTGCACAGCATAGCAAAGAAGGCAAGGCAAGTTAGTTTGGCCAATTTCAACTCAAATCAGAGAAATTATCCAGTTCAGACCCTCCCTACATTAACCTACAATCTCCTTATTTTCACTTCTTATCTTAAACTGTGATGCACTAGTTACAACAGGAGAGTTCTGCCTGAAAAGTGACTTCATTCAGGAAATAAAATGCTTTTGTTACTATGCCTTGCCTATGTCAGGGGCAATGGCATGAGTTTTAATGCTCTATTTATGAAGTACTGACCATTCTTTAAAATCCAAGTGCTGGTAAAATACAAATACACCTACATTAAGAACAGATTCCTTGTTTATATGAGGAAAGGTTTTTATTTTACCTGTCCAGCTGCATCAACCTTGAATTCTAGGAAAATGAAGGCTTTCAGATGAAATCTGAAACCAGTTATCACTGCAGCTACTACATTTGTAAAATGTCAGTTTGCACAGGTCAGGTTAGTTTCATGCCAGCTGAGATATTTGCTTTAAGCAGCTATGCTCTTAGAGAAATCACAGCACTGAATATTTCCCTGTACGTGGGCTGGTGTAAGAAGCCTGTTACCATAGACAGCTCAGTGGTGCTCCTGACATTTTTCAATAGCTGCTAAGAATACGGCATCTAAAGCCATTTCCTCCAGTTCCCTGTTTGGGAATGCAGGGAAGTGATGGCAGGGATCTAGAAAGCCACAAGAAGGGGCTTTCAGCTCTGTTTTAATTGGACTCTATGGGCAGCAATAAAGATAAGGCATGAAAAGACCCAGTATTTATGGTAATGTACAGGAAAACATAAAAATGTCTGCTGAGATTGCCACAGAAATAAAGATGAGCTGCAGGGGAGGGAAACATGAGTAGGATGCTGGGCTGAGAGCCTAAAGATGTGGCTTTCCTCTGGGACAGCCGTGGACTCAACAAGTCACTTCACTCCCCTGTGTCATGGACCTCTACTCAGGCAATGGATTTAAGTGACCATTTCTCTAAAACCCTTTCAACCCAAGAAAAAACAAAATTATGTAAGAACTAGACATTAGTAAGTTATTACTCATCCACAGCAAATTTGTGATTCAACCTGCATGTGCTTCTTGAGACAATACTGGCAGTTGCTGCCATGCTGACCATGAAAGCAGGTAAAAAATCACTTTTCTTTATCAGAAAATAGGCTGGATTGGCCATGTAAGGCTGTTCCCAGGAACATCCCAATGACTAATTCCTACATGCCAAGCTCTCTCATTCCCACCGGCACAACTTAAGCAGATGAGAGATGTAGGCTTTGCCCTCTTTGGCTCTTCCTGCACTGCACAGTGTCATGCTTTTCTTCAGAGCAGACACAGCTGCTGAGTGAAACATTACCTGCTGGGTCCATTTTTAAGAGTTACATGCTCACGTCTTAGATGTGTCCTTTTTTTTCAGTTCCTCTTGTCCCCTTTGGCCCCATCTCTCATACACATAACATGTCTCTCCCGGCTCCATTGCAGGTCAGGCTCCTTGCACAAGGCAAGGAGAGGCAGATATCTGGCTGACCATCACAGCAAGGGCTCCAGCAGGAAAAATCAAATCATGGGGCACAGAGGAAATGAAGGAAAAATAAATAAGGCAGCAATTACAGCACAGGGCGTGAGCATCATACTACAAGCCTCGGAAGCAGCCAGCTGGAAATGGAGACTAGGAGCATGGCAGGGCAGAAATTTAGTCTAGAGGAAGCAAAGCTTCATCAATTTAAAGTCACCATAGTTGGCCAGGAAGCAAACTTTCCTCCGGTCAGCAGCCCCACTTTTTTCAATGGGATGTATAAAGTTGGTCTAGCTGTAGGGCCTGAGCTCTCCTTGAGTTATTCATTGTCTCTAATAGTCTGTAAGGAACAGACTGTACCATCTCATAGTGGTGCTCCACAAAGATCAAAGTCTTTAGAAAGAATCCACCTACAGGGCTGCGGATTTTGGAAGGCAAGTGTGACCCACTTAATGATCTGGCTGTTACACGAAAGCCTGCTTTGTCAGAGTAGGTGAAAGGAACAAGAGGGATTTTATTGTCTGGTAAAAACCAATATGGGAAGCTGAAATATTAATTTTGGTTTTAACAATTAACAGCAGGGCTTTTTCACTTGTATGGCTTCTGTGCTTTGAAGCAAGAGGCACTACAGATAGCAACACAATGCACTGAAAAGAACAACACACAAAAGAATTTGGAAAAGAAAATGCCCTTTGAGCAAAGGAAAGGCTCAGTAGTGACTCAGGAAGCAAAATCACAGCCTTGTACCATTGGATAGCCAGTTGAGCAGAAGGAAAGCAATGGGTATGAAAACAAGTACAGATTTTAACCACACCAAATGGAGCATTGTGTAAAAGGTACTGTGTGTCTCTGGATAGTAGATTTAATAGATTTACCCAGATACAGAGAACAGAAAACCTCTCAATAATAGGAAATCAAGATACAGATTTTGGGGGCCTTTCAAACCCTACAATGCTCATCAAATGAAAGGATCCTCTGTCAGTTTTACTGACACCTTATATCCAGGGGTTTTCTTCCCTAATGGCAGTGACATCTCCTTGTCACTATTTTTAGTGGAGAAAGCAGACACATCCCACCCAGCTCTCTGCTCTGCAAACCAGCTAGCCACACACAGGGACCTTGCCTAATGAAGTAATTACCTTTACCATGGAATACAATTAGAAGAGGCAAACTCTTTGTCTCAACTTGGTTAACAAAGAAAAACTGCAAATTGAGTTCCCTGCACAGAAATTTCAGATAGAGCTAGTAAAATAATTCTAGTTAAAAACAGTCCATTTCCCAGAAATTAGGGTAGGGGCTGAGGATTCAACTATTACTGTCAAGACAATAGCTGATATCTGCTACATAGCAGCTCGTTAAAAAATTTTATCATTCTAATAGCAGGAAGAAAAGTGTTCTGATAGGCCCTTTGATTTAAGTGATATGCACTCAATTTTTTATGCTGACAGTGCTAAGTGATGCCTACAATTTTTTAAAATATGTCTCTCACTTTCCTAACTTGTGGGAAAAAAATCTATATTAGGCTTCATCTTGACACAGAAAATAAAGCTGATTATAGAAAAGGTTGCTTCAATTGGAGTGGCTGCTCCAGAAGAAGTGCTTGTGCATTGATTACAGGTCATATAGCAAATGTCTTGACCACCAAACGTGGCACAAAGACAAAGATTTTTATTCACTAAATCAGTTATGGGAATGAATTGAAGTAAAAAGACAAAAATGATCATTTAGAGAAGTTTAGAACACTTCCCAAGGTGCCCAAATGGCCAACGTCCTATTGAAAAATAGGGCTAATTAACAAATCAGCTGAAGAAAGAGAAGGAGAAAGAAGAGAGAAAGTAACACAGGGATAATGGTTATGCAAATAAGCGTATTCACATTAACCCCCAGAAATTTAAGCAGAATGAAAAGGAAAACAAAGCCTCAAATACACTTCCGTGACCTTCAGGCTTATGAATAACCTGCTGGGTTTTAAGCATCTCAGGTATAATACCAGCTTTAATAACAATAAAATTCTTGTGCTGTATATAAATGTTAGTCTTGGGCAATTATGAAAAGTAGGCAGAAGTGTTCAAGAAATGTTACAATTCTTCTTTGGTTAAAAAGATATATTGCTATCAAATTGATGCCAAAATACTTTTATATCAACAGAGCAACAAGTGACAATGTCAATCAGCAGTTACAATAAATAAATAAGGTTAATAAGTAAATGATAAGTTATTTCATTTTTTAACAAATGAATAAATTAATTATTAATTTCTTTTAATTAGCTCATTTTAATTGGTTAGTTAATTAATTTTTAATAAGTAAATAAAGTTAAACATTTATTTAAGAATTTTGGTCTAAACAGCACATGAGAGTCTGAAGGAGCCAGCCCACGATATTTCTGGCTTATTCATGCTGAAGTTATTTGTTCACTCCTTAAGGAATGTGGACGTTAAAACACCTACGGCCTTTTAAAATGCCTTGGCTTTAAGAGGAATAGTGTTTGGCTAGTGTGACCTGTGCACTTACAAGCTTGTTAGCTTGACACTGATCCCCAGGAAAGTAAGAATGTGTGTGACATACACTCAGTTAACACAGAGCGACAGAAGTTAATGCAATCTTTGAATATCAATGTGGATTTACAGAAAACAGATTTGGTGAAGCAGCTGAATGAATTTTTTTTCATGGCTTTATATATTTGGATGATGAAAAGGCTAATGTTGATATAATAACAGCAGACTTAAGTAAGCAAGTTGGCTTAAGACTGTATGAAATTTTAAACAAAATATAACCACACAATATCAACATGGCAGGTATTATGTGGACTAAAAGCTGCCAAACTGATAAAATCTCTCAATTTTCCAAGAAGGATGTTTTAGAGAGATTTGATCATCACTTTTTAGTATCTCAGAAAAAGTCATAATGGGGTTCTTTTGACAGCTACTTCTATTTTTTTTTCATTATGCTGAAAAGCCACAAGTAACACAGATCCACTAGGTGGAAGCTGAAGTTAAATGAGTGAGCAATTACCCATAGGAAAGGCTTCCCAGGGGTTACAGTGGAGTCCTCCTCTACTCGTATTTGAAGATTTCAAAAATATTGCTCTAGTTCAGACATACATGAAGTCAGCAAAACCCTATGACTTGTGGTATGAAAAGGTTGGACGAAAGGATGGCCCCATCTGGCCTTAATTTATATATTGTTGATATCACAGCATGTGCCTGGGTACACCTGAACAGTCTGTGCAGATTCCTAGGCAGAAGCACAGGCAAGGGAAAAATAATTTCTGTCTAAATGAATTTTGGTTCTGGCTTCAGTGGAGGCAAGACTAGGCAGCTGAGAATCTATCTGCTCTAATTGCCAGGTTTGCTGCATTGCCATTAGCTCCAGCAAGCAAAGGTGAGGGCTCATCAGACAGCTTCATGCATTGGCAGAGTCCCTGCTGTCTACTGGGCTCTCCGAGAGGGCAGAGACACTTTCATGGAGCAATAGGTTGGATCAGACAGCAGAAATTACTGGCAATTACTAGAACAGGTTGCCCAGTGAAGCTGTGGATGCCCCATCTCTGGAAGTGTTCAAGACCAGGTTGGATGGAGCTCTGAGCAGCCTGGTCTAGTGGAAGGTGTCCCTGCCCATGGTGGGGGGGTTGGAACTAGGTGATCTTTAAGGTCCTTTCCAACACAAACTATTCTGTGATTCTATTAATGTCAGTTTTATCTTTCTTTAATTTGCAACAGAACTATGGGACCGGCTTGCAATTTTTAAGTTATAAAATGTATATGCAGATAAATACATGCATTTTTACACAAATAGAGCATTAAGGGAACATGAACAAAGTCATTGTCAAAAGGGCACATCGTCAATTAAGAGTCAGGTAATGATATTAACAGGGAGGATTCTCAAAAAGGCATGAAGAGAAATTACTTCTGCTTAAATAAAGGAATCATCCAGGAACAAAGTTGATTTGAAAGACAGTTCAGACCACATGAAATTTACCCTTGTGTCCAAAGTTATGCAAAATCTATTCTTTCTTTTAAGTTTATTTGAACCACAAATGGGATATAAGAAATGCTAAGACCAGTGCTAAAACAAATTCAAAGTATATCCTTGCTTCATTCAAAAAAATTCTCAGAAATATTCATCTTGCAACAGGTGGCATGCTACTGTGAAAAAGAAAAGACATGTAATCTCCTGGTGGCAGAACACACCTTGAGCTGAATTATATGTGACTAAAAGCCCCATCATTGCAGTGAGAGCTGCAATGAAACAAAGCATGGATTTTTGACTTCTGAAGAGAAATTAAATGTCTCTTAAAGCTGAAGGAAAGAACAGTTTCATGAGTATTGCCTGATGTTCAGAAGGGGGACCTATCCTTCCTTTTGTCTTTATGAATCCATATTAGCAGTGGAATAATTCCAGTGTGAAGTGGTGGGGGAAAGGAGTGAGAAGACAGAATTAGCCTGTTTTAGTTAAGTAATCATGTACAAGGCAAGTGAAAGATGAGAAAAAGAATTAATAGCAATTTTTATCTCCAAGGCACTGTGCTAACACTGACATCTATTCTTACAACTAGAGGTTATGTTTCACGGCTTCTCCTGTAGTAGGGGAATTCCATCATTAATTGGGTTTTTATTTGCTTCACAGGCTTAATGGGAGCAGGCAATATTAACTACAAATAAATAATTAGATTTCGTTGCTTCTGCCTGTCCATTTTAGGTTGTTACTGAGCCTTAGCCTGGAGAAAAATCTCAAAATAAAAACTTCTTCTGAAAAGTATTCTGTCACTGAAGTAAAACCAATGTGGGCAGATACTTTAGGATTCTTATGCCTAGTGTTGGAATCCAGAATGCAGAGAACATCTCTCTGCCTGTTTTGAAGGATTCTACCCCCCTGGACAACACTGTCCTTGACCTTTGCCCATGGAGAGAATTACCTACCCTTTGGGAAGAGTTAGAATCTACACTGGTGTGAACTAGATGATAGAATGTTATGTAAGATTATTACAAGGTGAAAATTTGGGAGGTTGGGTTTGTTAATATAGTAAATAGATAAAAAGTAAGAAACTTCAAAATGGAGGATTGTTGTTGTTCTTTAGGCTTCTTGTTCCTTCTTCTATTCTTCCATATTCTGCAGTAGAAGTAGTTTAAGGTGACTGGATAAAGAATTCCGCAGTTCCTCTGTACGTGACAAAGTGAGTGATGGAACATTGGTGGAAAAGTGAAAATATCTTTTGTTTTATGATTTTATTGGATAATTTACCTTTTAAAAGACTGTCTAATCTTGATAATGTGGGCTTTTCCTGCATCCTCTGCTGTGTGCTGTGTCTGGGTCACACTAGTGACTCTTTTTCTCTGATAAGACTTAATAAACAAGTATCTGAAAGCAGAGACTGCTGAAGTTCCCGTTCGTCTCCTGAATGCCTGGCAAAGACGCTAAAACTCTCCCTCATCCGGGGAGGCATTAATTAAGGCACGGAACGTGTCACCAAGGTTTAGGTAAAATATCCTGAGGTGAACATAATAACCACAGAATAATGCTTGCACACCATTTTTCTGCTGTATTTATAGTGGATGAGTTCCTAAGAATCACAGAATAGCTGAGGATGGAAGGGACATCTGTAGATCACCTCGTTCAAGCCCCTGCTCAGAGCAGGGTCACCTACAGCAGGTTGTTCAGGTCCATGGCCAGTCCAAGTTCCCCACCAAGCTGCTTTCCAGCCAGCTGGCCACCGAGTTAATTCTTTGTCTGCTGTTAATAGATAAACACAGTTCACCTTACCTGACTGGCACCTACAGTGCTTTAGAGCTTGCCTATATTTTTAATTTAGAGAGGATGCATAATCATCTCTAGGTATTGTAATGTTGCTCATGCAAATGCACATCTACTGCAGGAAAAGCAAGACTAGATTAAGTATTCAGACATCATCAACACTGATCAGATAAAAAGGATAGATTTTCTTTAATGAAGAAATAATGTGTTGAATTACACTGAAGTTTATTTTAAATGAATACTTCATTAAGTGTGAAATGGAGACATATTTATCAGCCTGCATAGCAAATGACACAATGTAGAAGCAGAATGGCTTATTAAATGCATATTATTACTGGTTCTACTGTGATGGTACCTCATGCAAGTACAGTGAAGGAGGTCACCGGGGAGAAGGACAACAGATAGAGAACTGAAGGATCAACAAAACACAGAGGCAATGTTACTCATCCAGTCACACAGCCACAGAACTGGAAGCTCAATCCAAATCTCCCAAATTCCAATCTATTCATGTCTTTGAAGCTAGGTATAAAAAAACTTGGTGGAAAAATTGCCTTCAGGTTTTTTCAGTGTGTTGAACGAAAAACAACCCCAAGGATGGCTGGATTCTGTTCCAAGCTAGATACCTATTTAAATTTGCCACAGTTCATCTGTCTTGCTTCAAAGTCAGATTCTGATTTAGGATCCCAGGAAACTGGGGTCCATGACCCTAACAGAGCCTCCTGCATTTTGAGGTAGGAGCTCTTCTGAGACCAGCGACCTGATACATCTGCTGAAGTGCCATTACCTTTTGTGGAAAACTAAAGCAAAAATGAGACAAGGTAAAATCATGAACCTGACTTAAAATGGGATGATTCACGCCTCGGAGGACCCTACCTATCATCAAAACAGGGAACGAGGAAGCCTTGATTACTTGCTTAAACCATATAATACCTTTTAGATGGCTAGATGATAGCAGAGATGTACCCAACAGTATCTATCCAATACAGAGGTCTACTCTCCTCATGATTGCCAGCTATTAATATAATTCTGAACTGGATTTGCAGGCTCATATCAGCTGGAAAAAGTTCTTAAAATGACATATGAAAAGAATAAGGTAGAAGAGGAATGGACATCAATGTTTTCTCATATCCATTTAAAGCAATTAAAAGGAATGCTTTGATCACTTCTCTTTCAGATTAACTATCCTCCTATTTCGGAGAGATCTTTTACTGGGTGAAGGAGATGGTGGAAAAATACCTTGAATGAATGCAATATAAACTTCATAGGAGCAATAAAGCATAATTTTTCACTAAAGTTTAGTAAGTTTCTGTAATTACAGATTACTCCATTTTAATAGCACTTTGCTCATATACAGCATGAAAGTCTGATCTTGAAAAACCAAATTAAATACCAGTTCCCAGAAGCCCCACCTCTGTATACTACTCTTCTGAAAGACTTTTTCTGTCATAGTCTCTGCATATCATCAGGAGAAACCACACAGGTCAGCAAAACTTCATGATAAATTCCTGCCTGCCTTATTATAGCCTTGGGAATTATTACAGAATTTAGTAGATTTTAATATGTGTGCTTTGAACAACACAAGTCCTGGTGTAAAGCTTGAAATATCTACCAGATAAAACCATTTAACACCTTATTTAACTGACCAATATTATTGCCTTCTATGATTATTTGCCTATGGGACTTCTGTCATCCTCTTCATGTTTGTTCAAGGACTTGTTCTTCCTGAGGTACTGCCATCTGCCAGTTCTTAAACAACAAAAAAAAAGCTAAGCACAAAGCAAAGAAATGTTGCTCATAGCAAAACACCCATCAAGTCATGTTCCCTTATAGTTGTGATGATCATCGTCAAGAGTATCAGACAAATGTAACACATACCCTTGAACCCCTTTCTAAAACCTGAGCTTTTGTGGGTTGGGTTTGGAATTTTTTTAACTCCTCTGTAACTCTTTTTAATGGAACAATCATTCGTATAAATCTGTGGATTGTAAATTGTGAGTTTTTGACAATGGAAGCAGAAAGGGTGCAGAGAAGAAGCTTGCAATATCCTATTGTGACCAGTCAGAAGGTACAGGATTTACAAAAAAAAAATGTTTTGTAACACCAGGAGGAATGCTGGTCCTCTAATAAGTATGCTCAGAGAAGTAAACTGGCGGCAGGTTGCTGGGAGAAGGTGTGTTACCAGCTGGAGTATTTCCTCTGGTGAAAAAGGAGACAAGAACATGGATCTGCATCTTCACCTGGTAGTAATGTTTTAACTCAGCTTTCAGCCTAAAGTGAAAAGAGAAGTTAACTGTGAATATCCTCAAAAAAATAATGTAATCAAAGGAAGAACTGTTCACTATTGTAAACAGAACAAAAATAACCATGTCCATGCCAGCAGGCATGCAAACCAATGTCAGCTGGGATTTGGTAGGATAAGAGCTAGGACATGTGGAACAGGCTGGTGGGGAGATGGGAAAAGCGTACTGAGAAACGTACAGGGTCACACAGCACAGCCTGAGCTCTGCTGCTGCACACCCTGCCCATGCCCTCTGAATGCCACAGGGCACTGGCAGGGACCAGAAAGAAGCAGTCATTCTGCCTGGCAAGACACAGCACAAAGAATGGTCAGGATGAGCAGAGCTGGAGCCGGGCTCACCGGAGCAGCCGCAGCACCTGATCTCCAGCTGCGCTCCTGAGACATGGCACATCCCTGAGCCAAGACACTGAAACACATCTGGAAGGGACTAAGCCATGGAGAAAATCCTGGGAAGTGCTTGACATTGTTAAGAATGCCTGTATTAAGAGAGTCATGAGAGGGTAGAAGAGACTAAAAGGTGAAAATAATTTATTTTAAATCATGAAGTTGATCTTGAAATGCATGATTTGCTGTGCATAGTCTTTATTCTGTCACATGAACATGGAGATTGGCACAGTGGAACAAATCAGTCCAATCTCATTAATTATTTGATGCTTCATAAAAAACAGAATGGTGAAATAGTCTTCTTATGCCTTGTCACTGGCCTATGCCTTGAAGCATAAAGATTACTAGCTTTTTTTTTAACTCATCCAATTAATTTGTGGATGGCCTAATTTTCCATATTATTCTTGATCTCTTGTTCCCTCTTGTCTCTAAAAAATTCAAAGAAATAAACAAAATTCACTATATTTCAAAATGTAATCTATGTTTTGCCTTTCACTTCAGTTCAAAACCATTGCTTCTATCATGTTTGTCCTCCTTGGTGACAAAGAAAACTCAGAAAAGGGATGCTAAAATATCAGTGAGGGCTACTCAGGTCATTATCAGCAAATTCCAGGTAACTACTTTATTTTTCTGATGACTGCAATACAGTATCAGAAAAAATCCCCTGTTAATCTTCAAATTATATATAAAATGTTTTCAATTTGTGTGGCATCCCATAAGCATGCTTTTCCAGATATTTTAAGAGTGGGTTTAAATGGTCTCGATTAATGTCTCATTTTGGAGATATCTGAAGATGTCTCCTTTTCAGAAAGAAATGACCTCTCCCCTCTGTAAACTAGGTGCTGTCTGAACACAAAAGACAGACTTAAAATCACTGAGAGCTTTAAAATAAAAATAAAACTTAAAGAAAAAAACAACAACAACAATAAACCCAACCAAAAAACAAAACAAACAAACAAAAAATTTACAGCTATAATTTTAATGTACGGAAGCAAATTATTTCTCTCCAGTGTACTCTTTCCTGGGTATCACTTACTAACAGATCTGCTTGTAGGAGATCTGAAAAATACTCCTTAAAACAGGCAGTGTCATGTGCTTCAGCATAAAGCAGCACCCAGCATCCTCTGGAAATGATTCTTCGCAGGAAAGCCTGCCACTGTGCTGAGCTCTTCTGAAACAGCTTATCTGTTTGCTGAGACCACCTTCTAATATGGATGGGGAATTGAAAATTTGATTCATAGCCTATTCAAATAAATAGCAATTCCAACTTATTCCTACAGGCTCTGCCTCAGGATATTTAGCAAACAGCTTTTAGTTATTAGCTTGGCTTGTAGCTAAATCATTTACTTGACGGAATTCCTACACACTGAATCCTTCTTCAGCCTGCATCCCATCTTGCAGGGCTTGGCCTTGCTGGGCATCACCTGTGCATAACAGGGAGGGAAATAATTTTCAGAGTACTTCGAATAAATTAACCTGCCATGAGAAATCCGGCGTTTTCCTTGCTCTTGTCAGTCTTCTTGATCCCATCTTAAAAGATCAGCTGTTGATACCATTGACAGCTTTATTATTACTAAGTGACAGCATGTGTCAGAAAATCAAAAGAAAGCACAGCAAGAATATGAAAAGGTTGAAAGCAATAGAGACAACATTACTGTTGCCATGGTACAGATCAGCATCTAGCAAAGCCAGCAGGGCAGCAGCAGTGACAGCCAGTGTTCAGGCGGTTTCCTTGTCTCAGATAATTCCAATAAAGTGTCTGGAAAGAGGCAGAGATCATCCTGCAGAGCTGTAGTCTGAGGGAGAACCACGCCGACAGCTTATTCTGAAAAGTAAAAGCTCATGAGGAAGAAATGCCCAAGTCCTCCCCAAGCTTCAGGGACAGCCACTTAGTTATTTACCTCAAGGGCTGCCAGTCATATGTTTTGGCAGTAGCTCTGATAAGGCACCAAATAACATTTTATCGCTTGCCAATTCTTGACCAGTTCATGGGGCACATTGAAAGAATGGGCCATTAATAACATCAAAAGAGAAATAAATGCTTGGTATTTGCAACTCTGAAGTCCATGGGGGAAAAGCAAGTCAAAAGCAGCTTGTTTTCCAGTTTCGAGCTTCCCAGCATTCTTTATTTTAATTATTCTGAACATTTTGCCTGCTTCAAGACATAAATATGGCAGAAAGCAAAAGAAATAGCTGATTTAATGTTGGTGGGAAATTAAACCTGTGTAAAAAGTTGCATCATATTATTCCCTACAGATACTTTTATTTCCTATTATTTTCACCTTTTGTCTATTTTTGGTTACCCTGTCTCAGAAGTATTTCTTTCAATGAAGGGACATAGCAGAGTTACGCATCTGCAGTGACCTCAACAGCTCAACAAGGAAGAAGGATTGTAGGAAGAGGTAAATCTTTTCATGCTTGTGACTGAGCCTCCCTGTACCCAAGAGCATGGCAGAACACCAACCTTCCTGCAAACAAAGCTGTACTCAGTGTGACTCTCTTTGAAGAACTGAGTACAATGCTTCAACCAAAGCACAGCAACAGTCTTTAAATTCATTCCTTTGGGAACAGCACATATCAATGTTTCATGTATTCCAATTATAAGTTTTTATAAAAGCTTTTGCCAGAACAAACACATCAGCTCACTGGCAGAAACAGCCTAAGCAACTTTCCAATATCTTGTGAAGGCATAGAGAGCAAACCCAGTCAGGTCCATAGCAGTGTATTAGTTTAGACCCATTGCAAGGGACCAGACAGACTGGTACAGAAGAGGATGCTTGTATTTCTTCCTTCTCATCATTGACCTCACCTACCTTTTCCTGCTATTCATACCACACTGGTGTGTCGTGAGGAGTCACAACACCGTGAAGCAGATCAGTCAGAAAACCAACATGCTGGGCAAGACATGGTCTCTTGTTTTAGGAGTGCAGAAGTCCGAACAGGCCAATCCACCTGAAGACGATCTCCAGCCCCTGCCTGCCAAAGTGATGAGACACTGCTGGCAAGGTCAGAGAACATTAAATCCTCCATAGAGCACCCCACATTCTCAGCGTGGGGCAAGGGGCAACAGGACTTTTTAGCCTCCCACCTCGGTGCTGGGGGCAGTGTGTAGGACAGCCCTGTACATCCATACATCCCATGGCAGGGGGTGCCACAGCCAAAGCTCTCCTATCACCCTGCAGTTTGTTAGTGCACAGGTCGCCAATCATTGCCGCCCTTTAGTTTCCCATTTTTGTATCTCGTCTTAGTATTTTCCTAACACTACAAATATTGGGCCAAAACAAATCCTACTTTGCAGGGAATGCTGGTTCTTTGATATCAAATGAAGTTATACATGGCAAAATGGTGCAGAAGCTGTCTCTCGTCTGTCCCCATATAAAAGTTTCTCCCCACCCATAACATTTTTTGAAGAGTAAAAATCAGTTAATTTCCCATAAAGGCCACGTACCACCACTCAGAGAAGGTCCTAAAGCACACATCCTCCATGTCTTCCTTGCAAATCCTGTCCCAGCTCCCACTGCCCTGCAATGCTGTCAGGAACACAGATTAGGCTCTTGGTATATACATTATTGCAAAGTAGTTAATCTGCTTAGGGACCACATGAGTTCTGATTCTCACAGAGAAGGAAGGAAACTTTTGTAACAGGAGAAATTTAGGATCATCACATTTACAGAAGCATCACATGAAAATACACACAGAGCAGTTTTGATAGACAGCTCAGCGTGTTTCTTCCACATTCTCATCAGTGTTTTTCATAGGCTTTGCAATCAAATGAATGGAGATCTTATTTCTATTATGTTCTTTGTTTGCTTTCACAGAGGAAGAGCCAGCTTTTAGAACCCAGGCCAAACTAAGAGAGTTATTTGGATTCAAATCCTTTCCCTCACAAGGATTTCTTAATCTTCAACCCAGGAAAGATTTTTCAACCTGCGTGCCTCAATGCCACTATCAAAAATTCCCAGCTTTGAAAATATCCCCTGGGGTTAGCCAGTTGGAGGTATCATGTGCTGAATATTTCTCAGAATCTGCTAAATACAACTCCAGTGTTTTACTGAGTATTAGCAAATCACTAACCTACAGAAGGATGAAATGTTCTTTTCAATCCGAAAAGCAAAGAAAACATATACACATGTAGTTTTTTCAAACAGTGGACATTGACTGCCCAGGGAGGTGGTGAACTCACTATCCCTGGCTGTGTCCAAGAAACAACTGCTCATGACACTTTGTGCCATGGTCTACTTGTCAAGGTGATGGTCTGTCCAAGGTTAAACTCGATGATCCTGGAGGTATTTACAAGATTCCACATCCTAAATGATTCTGTGAAATGCAACTTGTGATATATCACGAGTTTTGGTGAAACTTTGATTGAAACACCATCTCCAGGTTTGGGCACTATACATGAAGAAATACTCATCCCTGAAAATCTAGAAATGAGCAGGCTGGAATAAACTCCATACTTAGGGGCACATGAGGCACTGGAAGAGGACAGCTGAGAAGACTGTGGAGTCTACAATCAGTGCTTTTAAGAAAATGTTGAATAATTGAGAATCATTAATGATACAGACATAAATTAATCCTGGCTGAGTGAGGAAAGACAAGCTAAACAGACTCTCAATGTTGTTTTTTTGGTTTCTCTGACTGCTTGGTTTTTATGACAAGCTGCATTCAGGTTAAGAGAAAGTCCTGCAGCATTTTACTCAGACAGGTAGCATAACGTAGGAAGGAAAAGCTATTTAAATAAGCTTGTTTTTCTATGCAAAGAAACCAAGAAAATGGCAGAGCCTACCAACATTACCAGGTCCCAATCCAAAGCAGCTTGTACCTGGCTTCTTTAAGGGGTGTGTAAGAAAATTGTCTGGACTTCACAGACACAGCCAGTCTCACCTAGCTCCTTCTCTAATCCAGGTATTTCTCCTCAGAAGTAGGATGAAGGGGGTCATCTTCATTCTTAACAATGTCTCTTTAAAGCTTTTTACCATTTTATCTAAAGTAGGACTAATTCAGACAGCTCAGTGGTGGGTCATCAGTTTCTTCCAGCTTCCTTTATGCGTATGGACACAAATGCCACACGCCGTTCACAGATTAATTTCCATCCTCCTCATCAAATAAAAGCTTTCGTTCTTTACACTCTTAACTCTTTAATTAATGGATTTCTAGATATCAGGATCTAACTCCTCTGCACTAGACATGCCATTACTACACCATCTGATTGCTATCTCAGGGGATTATAGCACTGCTGCAAGCAGGAGACAAAGGGAGGCAATTGCCTGGCCTAGGAACACACAGACATCAAACCACTAAGGGAAGAGGGTTGTTAGAAACCACAGACATTCATCTGCCCTGGGACAAATCAAGGACTAGATTTCCTAGAAGCTGTTCTCCTAGAAACTCTCTCAAAATATGACCCAGCAATCCATTAAGTTAAAGAGCAAGCAAGCCAGCAACATGCAGATGAGCCATCTCTCAGACTCAGTAATGACACAATTTGAAATTATTTATGCCAAATACAAATAACATCACCACATCCTCAGGAAAATCAAATCCCCATAAATCTGGGGAAAAGGATTCCAGGCAGTTTTTTTTAATGACATAAACTCACTAATTTCCAAACCTGGCTCAAGATACTGTTTCTACTAGTGTGTAACAGAGATCTTCTAAAATAAGTGGAACAAGCATTGATCTCACAGATTACAGGACTTAAACACCTACAGGAAAATGTCTTTTTGATGTCCAGAAATCCTTCCTTACTGCTCCTATTCATTTCAGATGGCATGCTTCGGTTCATTCTTTGCAATATGAGCAACAACTTCATCCACCCTGGGGAGATACATGGCACCAGTCTTTGACTCCTCAGAACCTTCCCAAGACTTTTTTCTGGAGGAAGAGTCCACAATGGAAAATAGTATCTAGTCTTTTAGGCTGCTCACCTTATAAAGCTCTTGCTTGGCAAAAATGGCACCTCTGACTTTAACCTTGACTTCTGAAACAGTTACCATAGATGTAGTGCTTGTTTAGCTGTTCCCATGCCAGTATCTGTCAAGTAAATCCCTCTTCCAGTGGTAAAAAGGCTCTAGAAAAAAAAACCCATAGCAATTCAAGCTTAATTATTTGGTGTGAATCCAAAATGTCTCTATAGAACTTCATTGACTTCTCCCAACAATCCATTTGATTCATATAGTTTCCAGCAAACTGATGTCCCTTCTCTGGATAACACTGGTCTGGGTCAGCATCTTGTCACGGGAGGAAAGATTAGCCTGGTTAGGCCACTACTGACAGGTGTAATGTGTTCACAGCCCTAAACATGGAGCCCCTACCGTGCAGCTGGGCACGTCAGGTAGTAAATATACATGACTAGGTACCAGAGAAGATGTGACTGAGGGGGTACTGGGAAAGCTGATAGGAGGTTGCCAGCTTCTGGAGATAGGGATGATGCCTCCTGCAGGCTGGATCCAGCTTACAACTGCCTGGAGACCTCTACTTCCTCTTGAACCCCTCACTGGGCACCCCCTGGCCATCAGTTCTTCTTCGGCAATGGTTTTCAGTGTGATTTCCCAGGGCAAGTGCCTTTTCCCTTACAGTTCCTGACTTATCCCTGAGCACTGAGAAACTGTCCTGCGGAGCATTTATGCACTGCTGGCTCACAGCATCACCTCTTGTCACACCAACAAAAGACTTGAGCCTAACAGTTTAGCTAAACCATGACATCAAAAGTATCTCCATGTACTGATATTTTGTGTCCTTCCCTAACTGATGCAAAAACTGATGGAACAGCTAATACAGGAATTAGAATCAAACTAAGAAAAAAAAAGGTTGCAAATCTCAGAACCAGATAAATTGTGTCAAAATAAAAAAAAAAAAAAAGAAATTAAGCTACCTTCAGCAGAAAACTGTCTCCATGTTTCTGTCCTAGGCATTTCCAACAAAACTGAACTGAGGAGAACTTATGATAGAGTTAAGCTGTGCTTGGGTAACAGGAGATATAATAAATAACAGACATGGTAGCAGAAGCAATAATGTTTTTATACTGCCGTCTGGAAAAGCTTATTAGTATTTTTTCCATTTTGCAATTTTCCCCATAGCAGCATTAAAGAATGACACATACTCTACCTGTAGGGTTTATGAGAAAGGGACCGCATGCTTTCTACATGAGAAGATATATACAGTCTTTGCACCATCAAATCAGCAGTTTCCTAACTCCATATAACTTGTTGACCCTGCACATACGTGTTCTGGACAGCGTACTTGCCAAATGCTGGTCACTGGGCTGTTAGTGCCCATTGTTTCCTGCCAAACAAAACTGAAGTATGTGCCTTTTTAATGAAATTGCATAGAAAGACATGTTAGAGCTTTCTAATAAAAAAAAAAATTTGAGACTTTAGATGAAATCACAGCTCTTTATTCAAGCAGTATCACAATCAACTTGATAATGTTTCAGTTTTTCTATTACTAACAGCTGTGGATGCAGAGCAAGCCCAAGCTTCATGCAATATGGTCTCTTTTGTCTAACATTTTATATGTAAATTTTGTCCAAAAGGCTTTTTTACAGAAGTAAAAACACAGCTACAGGGGAAAATAGCAGGGCCTGAGAGAAGTGAAAAAGAAGAGCACAGCACTGGAGACTGAAGAGGCAGATACAGGTATTCTTGGAGGCAGTCACTACAGAGGATGACAGTCAGAAAGACAAGGCTAGGGAAGAGCCTCTGCATAAAAGTGAAGGAAAAGGCTCATGGATGTTTAGCAGGAACCCTAAATCTGGCCTTATATCACACCAATCACTTCTTGAAGGTATTTCACTGGCAATGAGGGCTGCCCTGAAGCACTCAGGAGATGAAGCTGGCAGGACATCCTTGAGGACAAGGTTTCATATGAAGCAGAGCAAAACTAAAGGGAAATAGCTTTCCAAGTAATCAATCTAACATAAACTAATAGAGGCAGATGAACCACACATGCATTTTTGCAGCAAGAAAAGAAATTAATCATGCAGCTGTGAACCCAGAACTGCATTTCGAGTCCAGTACTAACTGCGGGTTCTGTTCTCTGCCATATGCTTAAACTAATTAGATGAGATAGTAACAGAACAAAACAGTTTACATTTATTACGACTGTCATTAGAAATGCATGACAAACTGCTAGTAAATAGGTATCCCAAAAACAGCAGAGCAACACCAAATGGATTTGTTCATCTACTGTGCAATGTTATGTATATTTTAAGCATAATAGGAAAATTCCATAGCTAATCTTTATGATTTACATAGATAGAAATACATTAGGCAAAATACCATTAACTGCTGCACATTTATACAGAAGTTGTTCCTATCTTCCTTTTGACACAGAAGAAATTAGAGAAATTTACTATAGACATTTAAATGTACCTGTGTTTAAAATCTCAAAAGAAGAAAGGAAATGTCTTAATTTAGACGAAGGGATTAATTTAAGTCATTTATACGTGGTAAAGATACCTACTTTCACTGCAAAGCAAACGTTCTAGAAAAACTCTTCCCATATCTAGTCCATACAATGACTATGCATTGCAGTAATTACATAGATGCTACAGGGCTTTGGCCTTGCATACATTTAAATTTCTGTGTCTTAAAATTAATACCTTCTGAGTAATCATAATGCAATTACTTAAACCAGATTACTTGATTAGATAGAATGTTAATATAAGAATCTTGTAGTTTAGATTTTGCTCTTAACTACCTCCCCTTTTTCCCTGGGTAATCATCATTACAGTAATGACAACAATAAAGGCCCATATGTTTCTTTGTCTCACACGCTGCTGATTGAGGGAGTGTGGTGCAAGTTAATGCAAAATGAGCTTCACAGCTCACTGTGCCAGATAAAGATGCCTACACAGAATTACATGAGCGCAGCCGTGGCCCCAGGAAGCAGAGCATCCTGGAAGGCTGACTGCTGAGATGGGGGCACAGTTCAGTGGGGGTTGAATACTCAGCAGGGAGAAGGAGAGAACACAGTTAACACAGGCTCTGCCACGTGATTGCTTAATCATAACCGCAGATACCTACATTTGTCAAGACAAAAGAAGCTAATGCTGTCTGATGGGGTATTAATATACAATGTGCAAGAAGCACATGCTGCAGATGTCCCAGCCAGCATAAAAAACATGTTTTGAAAGCTGGCAGCTCCTCGAATCAAGGTCATTCATGTCAGTAACCCACCTCTTGTCTGGAGGCACATTTGCCACTGGTGCAGCTGTGCTGGTGCAATTCTTTCAGGTAAGCATGGGTCATGGCAGCACTGGGTGATTCATACTGCGGTACAGCAAGCTGGGTCTGCACCAAGATTTTGCACCAGGAAAGTCTGAACCCCAGGTGCAGTTCAGTTGCCAGAGTATGAAAAATAGGCACACATTCCTGACCTGCTGCTGTGGCTGGTGTAGTACAGACCACAGTGAAGAGCAGATTCAGAACAAGGTTTACGAGAAGATCTGGTGCCACGTAATGGGAAGATCTTTGCAAGAGTCTTTGCTGTCCAGAAAGGTAAGGATATTTTCATGGCTGTATTTAAGCACTTCTGCATCTATGCAAAGAAACAACTATCTTTTTGTTCTACCCACATACAACAGTGGGCCTTGTCATACAGCAGCACAAGCTGTTCTGCCAGCGCTTACTTTTTCCCACTTTACCTGAACACAAGGTTTGCAAGACAGGAAGCACCTGCCTCCATCATCTTGCTGTGCTCCTTGCAGTGTAAAAAAACAGAAGGTGGTTGGCTTTTTCTTTTAAAGGCTAATCTTCATGTATCATTCCTTGATGCTGGATGCCCCTTGTGTTGCACGCTGTAATTTTCCCCTTAGCAATATAAATTTAATCTAGACTCTTTAGCAGAAAAATCCTGTGCATGGCTGGCAATTGTCATGTGAGTGTATACACATGCTATGCTGTCCTGTATGCTTAAAAAGCTACTCAGTGTGTCCCCTGCTCATATGTACAAAGATGCCTTGAAAGCAAAAATAACTTCCTGGCACTGCCTTTGTGTTTAAATTTTTCTCATGAGTAATGATTAAAAATTGCGCCCATGAGAAACAGAGAGAAAATCAAGAAGACAGGGACAAAGAACCACTACAATGCTAGATGAACTAAATTGTTACTGCCATTTCAAGTACTTTATTAGGTTCAATGCGTATATGGGGAAATCACTGGCATACACATTTTCAGACTAAACACTACTTTTCATGAACTTCATTCATGCAAAGAGACACTCAGTTTAAAATAACTTGGCCTTGGTTTCTTTAGAGGTGCTGAGCATTACTGTTTCACATTGACCTGAGTCTCTGCCATGGATGCTTCACTTTTCTGAAAACTAGTCCTGTACTGGCCATAAAACATTTCTGTTTGCATCTGAATATGTGTGCCTTGATGTGTTGCAAGTAATCAAATTGTTTTTTCCAGTGCTCAAAAAAAGAAAGGTGAAGAATGTCACTGGAGTTCAAAGTACCATTGATTTGATTCACATCTCAGTTGTTGATTTGGGAGAAATTTCTCTTCCAAAGAGAAGCTGGCCTCATTAACACTGACATTAATCCTTGACAGCAGAAAGGAAGGATTGGTTCCTTAATTTAAAGCAGCCCTATTGATTGCATTCATAAACAAGAAGGAAGAGCAGGGAATTCTGCATGACCTTTGTCCTCCCTCTTCATACTAAAAAAAAA
>VZTI01002181.1:1537801-1570208 GCA_013397865.1 Struthidea cinerea | reverse complement strand
AAAAAAAAAAAAAAAAAAATTAAACAATTCTGTTGACCTCAGCAGCGCAAGGTTTGTGGGTTGGGGTAATGACTGTAACCATCCAGCCCATCTTACTTCTGCAAAATCTACTACTGATTGTTAATGGTATTGATGGATTGATCATGATTTTCTCTTTCCAAGTGAAACCTTATATTTTGCCTCAAGCACTGTGCAACAGCTTTTTTAACTGTCCAAGGAATAGCTTTGGGGTGGAGGCTGCACTCCTTGCCAACACCAATTGCCTTGTGGAAAGCTTTCTGTCTTAGGAAGCACTGAATGCTTCAACATCCATCACAGCTTTTCTTTCTCTTTCTTAAAAGATGTTTAACCTACATTTGGGCAGGTACTTTAAATGGAGTGGGAAATCTTGCAGGGAAATGGGAGAAGACCTCCTTGTGAAAATAACCTGAAAGCCTCAAACAGCCTTTCCTGAAGGCTGCAGACGATAAACCACTAATTTTGGCATGACAGAGGGAACTCAAGTCCAGCATTAGCAGACTTTTCTAGTTCACATCACAGCTGACCTCCCTCCACAATATATACTCAAAGCATATTTGTTGTTTCTAGAAGAATTATGTCTGACAGAAGAGCTGTCTCTTGAAAATTCAGAGTAGCTATTCATCAGAATAGATGTCAAAAGCTTTAGGCATGACCACTCAGCCAAAGCCTTCTTTCTGACAAAAAAGGTTTTTTGTAATGATGCAGATAAAGATGACAGGCTTGACTGGTAGTTGTTGTTCAGTTTCATGCTGTTAATATTTACCTTCGTTTTACAAAATAATCCTGCATTTGCAGCACTTCATAGTTTTGGAAAATTACAGAGATTTGAATTTAAAGACTTTTTTTCAATATCTCCTCATCTTAAAGGGAATAAAATCTAGTGATATTTTGAAGTGATTTGGTGAAGGCTACGGTGTGAACAGAAAACCTAACTCAAGGAAGCATCACTTCATTCAGTTTTGCCCCTCTATTCCTGCTTAAACTTACAGAGAGAGGGTCCAGTATGTTATAATTCAGATCTGTAGTAAAGCAAGATAGAAGAGAGGGTCACCGAGCAGGTCAGATATTCTCATAGAAGTGCTTTAATTTCCAGGGCACCCCTCTGGCTGTCCAAGCCTTGTGACTTTTCTGTAGAAACCAGTGGTGTGTATGGAAATTAGTAGTGCTTTCATTGTCTTGTTTCTTTGAGCATAAAACCTTTCTTTAAGGCAACAGAAGTCAAAACTTAAGAGTATTTCTTCCATAGAAATCCATCACTGAAAAGAATGTCCAGGGTCACTGGGTCTTGCCTTGCTCTGCAGTAATGTTCCAAAAAGACCTTTATGAAGTGAATTAGTTTCACCTCAAAATTTGCTATTTATTTTGGTTCCACTGTTCTTGTTCCAGACCCTCCTTTCCATGATGGCAAAAAATATTCTTCTCATTTCCCAAGTAAACATATTCTTTCAGCAGGATAAGGAGTAGGGTGGCACATGAAGAGGTAGGGGAGGGTCTGTTAAACCTTGGTGAGGAGGTGGGCTTAGGCTTTCTCCTGAAGAGCACAGGAGGAAAAGAATTAAAAACTCCCCACCTACAAGGAGTCAGCCTTCCTCAGCACACAGAAATTGGTGTCTCCCATCACCTTATCCATATCCAGTTTCCCACCAAACTATGACCAATCCTCCCAGCTGACCAACTTAAATTCCTAGAAAGATACTGCCCTATTATCTGACCAAAAGCTTCCCCTAAAACTTTTCTTCGCCCTACCTCCCACGGCCCCACAAGAACTGGCCAGCCCTTCCCAGCCTCTCCCTGATGCACCCACAGAACTCCAGAGCCACCCAGGAAGACTCCCAGTGCCCATCCTTTCCTGCTCTTCCATGGCATCTACTCTGCCATTACTGCAAAATTGAATTACTGCCCAAAGGGCCCCATTGCCAGCGAAATAATTTTATCTGTGTGACTGGGAATTTTCAAGACAAGACTAGGTTTTGTGCCAAAATTGTCTGTACTGTTTAAACAATCATATTTCTTTTCCAGTATTACGCTTCTCTTTGATGTCCTCCTCTCCTTTCTGCCACCTCCAGTTAAATTATGGAAAGTAATAATGTCCACTTTCTAAATTCAGTTCACTAGAAGAAACTAAGATCTTTTTATTGGTCTCAAAGAAGATCCTCTCTATTTCCTCCATCATGCAAACAACCCTTCCCTGTGTCTACTCCTCTGCAATTAACTCCTCCTTGAGCATTCACAGCTAAAGCAGAGAGTTCCACTCCAGGGCAGCATTTGTTGGTGAGATTATATCTAATGGAAATATCTTGCCTTGTTCATCATGTGAACAAAATTGTCAGTTTCCCAGTTGTAACACAGTTGTTGCTCACACTGGTCCCACGGTGGCTGCTAATTACATCCAGCTCTTAATAACACATTTCTTTTTCTCTAGTTAGGTCTTAAAGTTGAATTCCTACATTACTGCAGAAGATACTTTTCCATCACTCCTGCTTTGTATTGTTGCCCTTTTTTTTCTCCCTTTTTCTATTAGAGCACTTTTGAAGACTGTCCTCTTTTTCCTGTGTGACATAAAAAGGTCTATTTGAAGCCAGTGCCTTCCAGCTTGCCTTTTCATGGCTTCCAGCCACTCCGACAGCCACTCCTCACGGTCCTGCAGACCACAGACCTCCACGTTTTGTACACGGAGGCTGCTGCAGACTTGGAGGTGAGAGAAATGAACAGATCTCTCTCTCACACTTTCTTACTTGGCACTTTCACATTTCTAATTTAAATTCTATCATCTGTTCTCTTCTCTGCTGAGCAAGAAAGGTGATTGCATTGACACAGGCCATCTGTATACTGGAAGGTATAAGAATGAAAAATGTTCTGCTGCCACCATCTAAAACAGTCCAAGGGAGCTCTGCTTTAGGTATTACAATAAAATATATCTTTGGATACTTTTGGAGTTTCTGTCACCTCACAGAAGTTCCCTTCAATTTTGTCTTGATACTGTGCAACTACATTTTTAAAAAGACTTTGGAATAATAGGTCTATTTATCTTAATCCTAAAAATAAACACAATAAAAAACATTTTTTCAGCTTACAAATATTTCCCCTCTGAAATTACTGAAAGTCCCTTGCTGACATCAGCTCTGAGGAATTCCTCATGCTAGTTAGTTAGATTTACATCATTCGCTATTTAAAGTAGGAGAAATTAGCTAGCATTACACCAGTATAACAACCCAAAAACTTATAGGATAATTATTTGCAAGCTCAGTACCTTATATTTAATTCCAGGAACTTTGCTCAACCTGCATTTATTTGCATTCTGATTTCTCTCTTTATACTTACCTAAAGACTTTAGTTTTGTAAAGATGAACAAATAAAGATAAAATGGTTGTTATCAATGTTTTACTCAAATGACCTGAAGAGTTTATTTTGAGAGAAGTGCAGATGGTTGGACAAAAGTACTGTAGACCTAGGATGATGTCTAAGGTGGCATAGAGGTGAGAAGTGTTCAAAAGATGGAATGAACATCACCAGAAATTAAATGGAAAACGAGAACCAAATAGGCTGTAAAGAAAATGAGGCAGGTGGAACTGAAACAAACTGGAGAGCACAGGGCAGCTTCTGTCCATCTCCTTCAGACACCTCACTTCAGAGCTGCAAAAGGCCAAGGAGTGTCTCCCCTACAGATGCCATTGAAGCCAGAAGTAGTTAAAATCAAGCACCACTGGCCCTGAGAGAGATTTGGATGGGCACCAATTATAATGCTTACAGTACATTCGAGTGTAAAAGGATTTATTTCATGACACATCCATACAAAGCTTTCCTAACCACAAACTTTTTGAAGAGAAGGAGTGAAGAATCTGCTAAAATGGCATAACGTTTATATACACCATGATCCTTGAGTTGTTTGGTTTCATAAGGGTGAAGCCTAGAGGTGAAAAAGGAAAACCAACTGCTGGTAAAAGTTTTCAAAGATGATAAATACTCAAGCACATAGTGATTGAATGAAAGAACAAAGCAGTATTTAAAAAAAAAAGACAAATGCTTATTGTTAAATGCCATTTTGAAAGGCATCAGAAAAAAATTATTTTCAAAATGGAAGAAAGAAGAATTTTTATTACTTGATCAGCATGCTTAGGAAGTAACTTTTGACGGAAGTAATGTGATATTACAGTGTTTTGAGAAGAAGGACAAGTTCATTTCTTTAGTGAACTAATTCTTTCCAAAGCTTCTAATTCACTTTAAAGTGATGCACAACAAGGACTAGACCAACTTTACTGTTTAATAAATTACCAGATGCCCTCTTCTATTGTTCAATATGGAAAGCTCCAATCTGACAAGGTCAGCATAATAGAAACTATATTGCTCTCTGCTATGTCATTCTTGAAAATATAGGTATAAGAGCATTAATGCATCACAATATTGTGCAGGATACAGCTAAAGATGAATAAGCCTATTCAGATATGATATTAAAATCCACTGAAAGATAATTTGGGCAAAGAAAAATACTTTTTACTGTGTTTGTAGAGGACAGAGTTCTGAGACAATATTTACAATTACAAATAATATCCCTACCACACTGTATGAAAAGAGTACCGAAGCTCCACAAGCAATAAAACCAAGTGTGTTTGTCAACTCAATGCCTGAAAATTATTTTGTCATATCAAACCCCACATATTTCCTTCAAACTGGTGAACCAACTCTGACATACTTGTGGACTCTTACGCCTGTGGAAAAGTAACTGGGCATTCATGTGGCATTTCACTGCCATACATGAAGCAGTTCGGAGTAAACAAAACTTTTAAAATAAAAATTACAAAAAATAAAAAATAACTGAAAATTGTAAAGAAATATAAAGGGGAATTGTTTTACAAGCACTGAAAACCACTAGTTTAATACACTTCTGGAAAAGGGAGTTCATAGTATTCAGTGTTGTTGGTGAATAACGGTATGAGACAACTTAGTCATATGCACGTGTTTATTCAGATTTTGGAAAAGGTAACATGATGGGAAGCCTTCACTGGCCAGAATTATCCATAACTGTGTTATCAACAGTAACCCACAGCCTCCATGTGTTCTGCTATTTTTATTCTTGATCTCAAAATATTAAACTATCTATTTCAAGATCATGAAAAAAAAATGTGTGAAGTATGTTTGCACTTAAGCAAAACTATTTTCAAGGATTATATTTGAAAAGTTAAAATGCTTCCTGCTGCTGAAAATGCTTTGATAAGAAGAGAGACTTTTCCCAACAGTGCTGACAGTAATTCTGGTACAAGAAGGTACTGAGCAATTTTTCAATTTAATTATTTCATGAGAAGATTACCCGTATTTTTATTTGGAAAAAAACTCAAACCAAACAAACATAAAATGAGAAAAATATTAGAATGATCCACTTCATGAACCCTGATAAAGCTAATTTAAAGTATTAAAAATACAGAATTTTTATCCATTTGTCTATAAAAAAATGTACAGGTGGAGGAGATTAATTATTCGCTGAGTTGGTTTTGCATCAATTTTACAGGATTGATATGGGAGAACAATGAAAACCTCTTCGTTGTGAAACACCAAGTGGCAACATCAAAAATTAAATCCTAAGAGCCTAGAAATTCTTAGAAATTTTTACCACTGGCAACATGACATTTTTCGATTCAATGTATTTCTCTGAGGAGTTGTTGTCATTTAACAGAAGTAAATATCTTACAGAGTAAATTAGTGTGACACCTGTAACTCTCAAAGCAGCCCTGTTCAGGTACAGGATTATATACGTTCACAGAAGAACACCTTTCCTTTTTCATTTGTAGATAACAAAGTCAGTTACATGGAACTGCTCATCACTGCATTTCAATCTATGGTTCCTTCGTATTTATAGAATGAATTTCATCTGGTGATCTGTATTTACAGGTTCCTGTACCTTCTGGAAAGGTACTCTAAAATTTGAACACTCTCAAATGAGTTTTGTTTGAACTATTTCTGTTATACCTGGTCATGAATCACTCAATAGTCCCAATTTGGATTTTAAAACAACTTTTTCATTCAGTTGTTAAATGCAGTGGGTGAAGCAGATGGTAGACTATATGAGGAAAATACCAAAATAGCAAGATGCAGAAGTGTTCACACTGGGATTGTGGAGGAAGCTTATGTCTCCAAATCCAAGAACCAAGACAGAAGGCTCTACCCCATCATTGCTAAAACTTCCCAGTTGGATGGGTGGGACCATGAGTCGTCTGAACCCTGTGCTTTGGTGCATACTCAGAGTAGCACAGTCCAGGAGTTCAGTATCTTCCTAAAATCTATTTCAGATCAGACATTAGGCCCCTCATGCTGTCATTTCTACTTCAGCTTAAACCCTGGTAGACAGAGTTGTAACTGCAAAGTTGCAGATGTGCAACTTTTGCAGGCACGTCAGAGCCTGAAACTGAGGCAAGTCTTGCCCCAGCTTCTTAACAAGATCTTCAAAATAAGCAAAGGTTTTCATGTGGATATGAAAGCAGTAAAGCATCTGGCTTGGTCCAAAGCTAGAGAAAGTCCATCAGAAAGCCCCATAAAGCCCATGGAAAGCCACTTGCCAATTTCAGTGAGATTTAGATCAAGTTTTATTGCATTACTTATAGCTCTGGAATCCACGGGGTAAAGAAGCCCTGAACACAAATCCTTAGAAAAGGAAATAGAAAGGGAACACCCTGTGATTTCTCATTCCAATTACAAATTTTGAAACTAAGGCAAATAGTCAAAATAAACAAGTGTTTTCACAGCTGCTCATAATAGCTTAAAATATATAAAGCTTGAGTTACAAGTTATTTTTCTATTTTAGAAATGCATCATAACTTCCACCCCCACACGCATTTGCTCAGAGAGCCTGCTGAAAGAATTTGCTGAGAAGGGGAGTGCATTGCCATCTGCTAACAGTCAAATAAGACCCACTTTTTAAAAAAAATCTTGTCTTCATATTGCTATCAATTTATCCTCATTCTCTGTCTTGATGTGACCTGTTTTCAGTTTCTGAACAAATCCTGAGGTCATGAATATCAGGCAAGAATATTTGGATTTGGCAGAGCTAGGTAAATGGTTCGACTAAAAGATTCTATGAAGTCAGAGAGGAAGAACACTAAGTGGACAACACAATCTGCTTCCTTATAACGACATGATTGCATATACATTTTCTTACTTAAAGCATAATTTATAGCCTGCCAGTTGTCAGTGTTGCAAGTCTCAGTGTTCCTCCTGCTTCCTTTCAGAAGTGATTCTGTAACCTAACAGTTCTCATTCCCAGAAAGCATTTCTTCATGTGATATGAGCATTTAGGGTGACCCTTGACATACATATCTCAGTTGTTGCTTACTTCAGAGAAGTTTTGACTATTCTGTATCATATAGCTGACTCTCAGAGGAAGGAAAGCTGTAGCTCTTCCTTTGTTGCCAAAGTTATTAGGACACTGGGCTCGGCACTTGCCTCTGCAGCATTCCTAAACAAGATTCCAGTGTGGAGCTACACTAATAATGGTTTCTTTCCCATAGTGGGGACATCTCACCCATCATGAACGGCATCCCAACTGTTCTGAGTACTGCTGATTGAATGGTTCTTCTGGCTGGTGAGAAGAAGCCATGAGACTTCTGCTGCATAAAGAGATGACTCCAGTAAGCTACGTAACCCAAGGCCACAATGAGTTTCCTTCAGGGAAGGAGATATTCATGTACTTGTCAGCTAAATAAAAGAAACAGGAAAGGTCTCCATTGTGTTTTGTTGAAGAAGAGTTAGAAAAGAAAGTGGGAACAAAGCCAAACTCCTGGGTATACAGATGAGATAATGTATCTCCAAAACACTCATGCAAAGCAGCAAAGATGCATTTCCTTGGGGCGAAGATTAAATACATCACCTTCTGCATCTTTTATAGGCATGTAATTCTGAAGAACTTAATAAAAGATTAAGTCCTATATTATGTCCTATAAGCAGACGCTGCATTAGTACAATGTATGGCAATTATTATTCCTACAAATTGATATTATGATATTACGTTTTAATAAAGCCATATGTCAGGTATTCTCTTCTTACGTCTTACTCAGATGACTTTCTTTCTATGATGCAAAGGCAGTAAATTTTCCCAAATTAATTTTTTAAATTGGAGGAGAGCAAGGAATATCTTTTTTATTTCTATTTATTTTCCCTGTACTTCAGACATCAGAACTCACTGTCACTCATCTGAGACAATCTGTGAAACCAGTCTGCTCAAAACTGACCTCTTTTACTCTTTGCAAAAGAAGTAAAATTTTGCTTTCTTTGCCTCATTAATTGTAAATTTTGCCAGTGATAGAGCCTGAAAAGTTTCATAAACTTAATTTCTGAACCGTTTATCCACACATCTTATATTCTCACATTTTCCTCATTAAATGATTTCATCTGTAATCCAGAATAGATGGAATAGTGCCAGAGGTCTGAAAGGTGAGACACAGATCAAAAAGATTCCTCAAATCTTTCCATTTTGATATTTTAATGTACTCTGTTCAACTGCTGGGCTTCCAGTAAAAGCTCATAAGCAAAGAATGGGTGCCTCAGCCTTTCAAACTTTCAAACTGTTTAGCCAGCTCAATATCATGTTCATGAATGAGCCTTAGAAAGGGAAAGCCTGAAATGCCAGTTTTGCCTGAAGACATTTCACTATGTACATCACGTGATGTATTTGGACATGTTTGTGTTGTTTTCAGTGATATTCTTCTTTTCAGTATTCCTCTAACTGAAAGCAAGAATGACAAGCCTAAAATTTCAAACGCTCCTGTTAATTTTGGACCCCATATTTTGGAAGTTGTCTGGACAACCTTAGCAAAAAACAAGACACTCAAAAACTGAAGAGCAGGTTTTTCCATAAAATTGCATGTCTAGAACAACAGAACTGATTCGACTCTAGTGGTTACAAGTAACTACTCGGATCGTAGTTTCTCTGCCAAAGGGTGCATGGTCCCCTCATTTGGCTTCAGGGGTGGTGGGAAGGTGCAAGTAAGCATTTAGGTACAAAGTCTTAGTGATGGCAAGTCTTGTATAGTATCTTTGAACATGTGTCAGACATCGGTTATGTTCTGAACCAGAAAGGGGATCAAAAAGGACATGAGGCTGAAATGTTATGTATCACTACTTCTTTCTCACAGATTGAGGTTGGACCACATCCTGGGGCTGCTAGGCCAACAGATGTGAGATTCTTGTATCTAGAGGTCGCAGAAATGCTTTGGCAAATTCAAGGTTTGTAAATCTTCTTTTCCTTTAAAGAGATTGCTGAACAACTCTACTGATTTTAGTGTTGTTCTTAGCTTGCCCTGTTGTAAACAAGAAAAGGATGAAAAGCAGACATTTACACAAGCAACAATTCTTGTGATGATAGCGGCAATATTTTGTCAGAGTTCAGGTACATAGAGAGAAGAAGTCAAGTAACTGGAACTGAAACACGGCAAGAAATAAAAGCATCATAAATTTTCAAACACAATAATAAGAGCAAAAAATATATCAGAGACTCTGCAGAGACAATAGATGATGAAGCTACAACAGAAAGACTCAGAAAAAAAATGAAACCATAGCCGAAAAACTACGTGTATTTTGTAATAGCAGATGTTGGGGAAAGGATGGGTGTGGGGAGAGGATATGCTGGCACCCATCAGAAAACTTTTTATGGTAAGCCTGTGGAAGACCTGTCTCAACCCAAGGTGTCAGTAGCAGCAGTGACCAAGTGAAGAAAAAGAAAGAGTGGTAACAACCAGATGGGACAAGACAATAGGAACTTGCAATTGCTAAACGTATTCTCAAGGATAAAAAAGCCAAACCACTAAATCCTTTAAAGCCGCTTCAAGTGCAGAAAAGTGGCAATGGTTTTTACAAAGGTTTTCAAAAGAGATTTGAGGAACTCTAAGCAAATAACCTCAACATTTCACTGAGGAAATTGGTAGCAACTCTTCCCAGGAATAGAATTAGCAGGTACAAAGTGGGGAAGATAACACAATCTTTACAGAGATCAAGCATCAGAAATCTGCCAGAATTCTCTGATCATACTTTAATAAACATGTGGACTAAGAAGATGCATTTAATATAATCTACTTTCATTTCCAAAACACATTTGGCAGGGCTTACTATGAGACACTTTTATAGAAACAAGCTAAAATGGACAAGAGAAAAGGTCCTCACATGGCTACATGAGTAGAAAACAAAGGGTAAGAATATTTACTTATTTTTCATGACTGGGAAGTAGCTGTGAAGCCCTGCTTGGGGCCCCACTGTTCACCATATCTTTAAAGAGATAGATAATATGCATAACGGTTGTCCATGTTTGTTAACAATACCGAGGTGTGCAAGGTAATACAGATGTCTGCTGACTGCAGAAATGCAGAAGGGTCTTATCGCTACGTGATCAAGGGAGAAAATGAAAGATCAAGTTCGGTACAGGCAAATCTAAAATTACAGAAAGGAGGGAAATTATAACTGTCTAATTCCTAAGAGATATTTTTCTATGGTTAATGTAGCTCATGTCATTTCCCAGAGGTTGTGTCACTGTAATTTCCAACCCCTGTGTGTGGTGAAAACATCTGTGAGAATTATAAACACCAACCCTGAAATGGCAATCTTAAGTCAAGCAAAATTACTTTTTGGTTAAATGGGAATGACACTTCTTGAAAATAAGCCAGAGGCCTGTAGATACAAGTGGAGGAAGAACTTGAATTGCTTTAGAAAATAATGAAGTAAGAGCAAGTGTTTTCCAGCATACTATGTACCAGAGCTGCAATCTGATCATTATATCCACTCAGTCCCCTGGAACATGGGGAATATATTCTATATTTCACAAAAAATCAGGTGGTGTCATTCCTAACCATGTGATTTCTCCTAAATACTATTAGAATGTTTCATAATGAGCTGTATGGTTTTATCTTGTGTCTCTCAATGTATTATATGTGGAAACTAAATACATTTCCCCTTTGCTACTAAATATGAACACAAAAATCTGACTCATACAGATTTATTATACAGGCTGCCAGAACCCTGACTAGACAAGATCCTCCGAACACCATATCTTGATGAAGGACAGAAAGCACCACTAGATCACCACAGAATTGCTGCAGAGGCCAGTGCTTTCAGGTGATGTATCAGCAATTGACTCTCCCCAGGGAGAACAGTCTGCGGATAGGGTGAAGACAGTCTTCCAGCTTTTATTTCCCTGGACACTTCAGGAAAGTCCTCATATGATATGTGCTGAAGAATCAGGGGATGCTACATACTTACTAGAAGATATCTGTGAGACGTGTTGCTGCCTGAAATTTGCACTGGAGCACGGAAGTGATTTATCCCCAGACACTCATGCTAGGGAGGATTTAAATAAGTTTAATAACAGAAAGAAAGCGTGGAGGCCAGCAGTAAGCATATAAAAAATTTAAATGGCCAGCTTCTTTTCTTGATTTCATTATCTATTCCAGCTTTTAGACACATCTCTCAGTCCCCTTGAAAAGGCTGCCTCATGGAGGGAAGGCCACCACCCTGCATCTCAGACTTCATAAAGAACAGATATGACCAAAAAGCTGCTTGCTAAAGCCTGAACAGGGGAGTGTCTACATAGGCAACTCAGCTGAGACAGAAGAAGGAAGGCTAGCACCCTATAAACTCAAAATTTCAACATGAAACAGCATCTCCTAATCTTCCCTCAGGACCCTGGGTCTTCTCCCAGCGGTCACACTGCCCAAGCACTACCTGCAAGATTCAAGTCCCAAAGCCCTCTCAGAACTGCACTAATGGGAAGATGACTTTGGAGGTACAGTCTTTGTTTGAGAGGGAATTGGTAATTTTTTCCTTCAATCTGACTAGGTGCCCCCAAAAACCTCATTAGCGCCTTCTCCTCAAGAACACGATGGCAGGAGTAATGTGAATTCCCATCCCTTTAAGGTTTTGACGTGAAGAATGCCCACACTGGGCTTTTTCTCTCACTGCAACACAGAAAGCCAAGTGTGAATGTAAATGGACCCAGGATAGGGCATTTAGGGTTCCGTATTGTTACTGATGATGAGAGGAGCTGGACTGACTCTGGGAGTCCTGACTCCCATGCTGTCCATCCCCATGAATAACTCATGGCCATTGAGGGCACACTGCCCTTACACCCCACAACACATGCTGCCAGGCCAAAGGCTAGGACCTCCCATTGGCCTGGGTGGGTGACACGGGGCCATGCACTGTCCTTTCCTTCAGCAGCATCCGGAAATGTAGCTCAGGTAGCAGAAGGAGCAGGGCTGCAGCAACAGGGAAGAATGAGAACACGTTGTATCCAGAGGAAAACAGCTCCTCTGGCTCCTCTTCCTGGCATGCTGTCTGCACATTTGTACATGTCCATGGAGCAAGGATGATGCTGGTGTCTCTTTGCAACACAGCAGCTGCATGGGACAACTTTTACAGTCTGATGAGAAAGGGACAAAAGACCTAAGTACACACACTGGTTGCAAATATATATAGTAGAAGCTGAAAGACCAAACTACTTTATCTAAATATACACAGTACTGGGCAAGGCTAGCCAAACATCCTGGTACCACTCTGGGCTCCAATATGGCTCAGATATCCCACTGTGGTCTCAGAGCAGGGGAATATGCCATATGTACATACATACATACTGGATGAAGGTTGTGTATAGGAGTTGAAGGGCAAGTCTGGATGCTTTGGATCTGGTGCTTAAAGTAAACAGCTCATGATCATACAATCAAAGAATCACAGAATGGGTCATGCTGGAAGGGACCGCTGGTGGGGTCATCTGGTCCAACCTCCCTGCTCAAGAAAGGTCTTCCCAGAGCACATGGCATAGGATTGTGTCCAGACAGTTCTTGAATATCTTCACAACCTCTGGGCAAACTGTTCCAGAGCTTGGTCACCAGCACTTGACAAAGGTGTTGTCAAGTATGCTCGGAGAGCGAGGCACTATGGACACTTGGGGAGTGGGATCATGTGAGCACATAAGCGACATGGTTTGTTGAAAACAGGTCTCTTGCTCATCACTTTGCTCTTTTTACTTTGTTACAGCTTTATTTCCAAAAAATACACATTCACAGTAATCTTAATTCTCTCTCTCTCTCTCTCTGATAGGTAATTGAAACATGAAGCTGAAGTAAAAGGTGTTACATGGAGAAATTCAGAGCAGACTCCCCACCATCAGAAATCCCTCGTGCAGTTCTTTATTCTTTACTTTGGACCTTTTTCCTCATTACAGATTGCATTTCAGTCTTCAGAGGGTTGACAGGTAATACATATTTTTAATACGTGTCCATGGCAACATTTATTTTGTTAAAATACTGTATATGCCACACACATTTGGTAACAAATTGACAGTATCTAAACTAATTCCAAAAATAATAATTTCACCTTTCCACAGTGTCAACAAAGAGATCACTATCAACATCCCCAGCCTCAGCAAATTACTCAGTCCACTCCTGAACTTAATTTTGGTCTAAAACTAACCTCTTCCAGGAAACATTTGAGTGAATGTAAAGCCTTGTACCACTAAAGAGGCACCAAAATAAGTCTGTAGTGAAGTAAAGAATGAAGTGACTATGAGACCAGAGGACTCTACCAAGGATCTCAGATTTCAAAAAGAGCATCAAATGACTTTTAACAAAAGCAGTGGGCCCACATTCAGCCTTCTCCCACATTTATACAATGCAATAAAGTCCTCTTCAGTGCTTTACAGGTTAATATTTACCTTCTTGGGCTATTTCCATGATACCAGTTGGATTTGCAATGCCTCTAGCAATGGCTTCATTGCCATCTAAATGAAGGCTAAATTATGTATGCCGATCATAGACTGTGTTTCCTTCATTTACTGCCTTATATTTTGGATCCTGCTGAATCCTTGTATGGCCTAATGCCCTCCTCCAGGTTAACTCAGCCACAGAGGGATTTTGTTGTGCAGAGTACATACAGTACTAATACGCCACTAATGCTTGTAAGTCCTGCCTAAATATATACTGTCTACCACACTCCTGTAGGAGCACATTTTACCTTTTTCCTGGAAAGCACTGTTCCCAGCAGCAGTGACCTCCTTGCCAGGTGAACAGAGAGTCAATATTCTGCTTCTTGTTAGGAAGATTCAGTACAAATTAGCAGATCATTAGAGATCACTGGCAGAACAGTTCAATGAAAAATAACTAAGTCATGTCCTGCTCTAAGTGGACGTTGTTGTCAGTGACTTCTAAAACTGGACAACTCTAGAAAATACTCTGCAATGCATAATCTTTCATCCTCACTGGAAACTGGATATCTTACTACATATATCCTATCTGTGTTAGTCTTCATCTGTGTTAGGCTTCACTGCCTTTGGCCTCTCAGACATCAGGCCAGGTAGAAAGGTGCCTAGCATCCTCCTGAAAGGCATATTGGCTTTACTGGATATTAGTGACGTTGTAGAGATCTGATGTGTAATTCCAGCCCATCCTCCAAAACTAACATGTGTAAAACAGTTCAGTCGTCAAGAAGAGATGATTAAAGATCCTGACTAATTCTATCTGCCTCATACCCGTCATACCAGTCCCATTTCCTACACTTTATTAATGAGTGCACCATTGGAAAATCTGTTATCAATGTTCTTATTATGCAAAGGTCACAGACTGCATTAGCATTTGCAGTACAGCAGGTTTTTTCTAGAGGCTGTACAAGTCAGTCACTTGCCAGACAAGCTACCATGTAAAGAAACAATCATCTTTCTCACATTCACTCCTGCCCAGATTCAGAGGCAAATCTACGAGAAGTCAATAAATTCATGAGCATCAAGAAGTCAGTATTACCCATATTGTTCACATCTCTTCTGTAACATCCATTTTCTACAAAACATCGGTCTACAGAAATCTCAAAAGTAGCACAGCTGAAAGTATCTAGCTGTTAGCATGTTTCAACGTATTTGTTTGTTTTCAGGATGTGATTTTGTGCCTGCCACCAAGTTCTCAAACAAATGTCAGTGCTGTTCCCAAAGCAGCAGAAACTCTACTCAGAAGACAAATGGGGAAGGAAAACGCAACAGCTTTTTTTTATAGTTAACAATCTTTACAGAACTCCGAGGTCAAAGGATGATGACATTCAGATCTTGATAATGAACATGACATTTTCACAGTTACATTATCTTCTCTAAATGTCAGAACACAGTACTCCAGTCACAATACATCAGTGCACTCAAAGAGGATCTGGTCTTCCATTCCTTCACATCAGTATTGTACCAGTTTAACTTCATTTACATTAACAGAATTGTAAATTTTAAAAAACGTTTAAAAGAGGAATACAGCACAAGGATGGAGCCAATAATGATTTCTGAAATTCTGTGGAGAACACTTCCCTAAGATATCTTAGACTTTGTAACAGTTGTAAAGTCGATTATACTTGAGGAAGAAATCAACTCAGCCGTTCTCTAATATTTCAGACAGTACAATACCTGGGGCTGTCCTCAGATGTAAATCAAAACTGACACTTTCCCTGGTTTTTGGTGCTTCCATAAATGACCCCGAAAATCTGAACTAGACTTGAAAAAGGACAGTTACAAACTGGTAAGCAGAAAATGAAAAGAGCAAACCAAAAAAAGAATCAACCCCCAAAATATTCATTCAGCTCCCTTCAGCACAGTCAATTCAGAAACTTTAGTCTTTTTGTTCAGAATACTTGGTAGAAAATATCAGGCAGCTGTGGGTACACGGACAGTTAGAGGAACTACACTGCTACGACCATCTGTCATTACACTTTTTGGTACACATGCAAAACCTCTAAGTGAAACAAAATCTCTGGCTCCTTATCTCTATTTGTCTTTGGCACATCACACTTTTAGATTCAGAACCTATAGTACAAGAACAAGGAATAAGAAGGGAGCACTTGAATTTTAGATCTCTGCCTGTTTCCCCCACATATGTCATAAAAATCTTCATACACTCATAATGATATATTTAAGTTCCTTTTAAAAGGTATAACTAACTAAATAAATACATAACTTGGACAAACTTGTGTTTGCAAACTTGAGTGGAAAAACAAATTTGTTTAATTTGGCAGATGAAAGCTTCGGAAAGCGGAGAAAATGGCATGGATGTGACAGAGTAACCAACTGAGTATGAGCTGAGAGCGATTTCATTTTAGTTGAGAGCAACTTAATTTTAGCTGAGAGCAAAAAGGCAACCTCACAGTGCATTAACAGACACTACACATTTGAAGTGGTGAAGTGGTAATAATTCAGTACATAGCTTTTTTTCTGGTACTCATGTCAGACAAACATTCAGAAAGCTGTTCAAATGACAGTAGCACATCCAGATACAGCTTTGCTATCAAAGAATTGAAAGCACTTTCTCTAATGGAAGGCAAACAGAGCCTGATCAGTCTCTAGATATCTAAACAGCAAGGGATATTTCTGAAAGTAGATTAATCTTTAAGCTAGCATAGACATTATGAGATTCAATATCTAGATATGGAAACTGGAGACTTCGGCCTAAAAATAGGTGAAAACTGTTAACAAGGAATTTAAAAGCTTTCTTATAAATGTGATGCATTTTCTTTAAAATTGTCAGTAATTAAAGCAAACCTAGATGCAGTTCTAGAAGTTATTAACACTCATAGCCATTAGCAACTAGCACAAAAGACAGTGAGGATTAGTAAGAGTTGTTTTGTTTAAAGTAACTGTTTTATTTAATTCATCATGCTTAAATCATGCCTACCATAACTGATAACAAAAGTTACAAGATGTAAAAAATTATTGCAAGGAATTTCAAAACTACAGCATTAGGTCTAAATGCATTGACTTAGAACATATTTGGGACAGTTTGACTTCCAGCTGACTACTCTCCCAAAGCCAGTGGCTTCTCACCACTTCAAGAAAATCACACATTGCAAGTGTATTTTCCACATGCAACTGCTCAAATGTGTTTTCTCTGTTGATGTCAACCACTAGCAGTAGAATATAAGTAGTCACATTATGTACAGAGAACAAGTAACGAGAAAATGTCCATGGAGACAAATGGAGCAAAGTAGAAGAGGAATAAACTTTAACGAAGTTAATCTTGGTCCAGTACAAAATGTCACCTATCCGACAGCTGGACACAGCTCAGTAGGATGCATGGATATCAGGGTTCAGGCACACTCAGATCTCACTACCAGGAAAGTAAAACCTGTGAGCAGTAACTTCTCATTGCTTCCTTAAATAATATGCATTTTTCTTGTACAATGAGTCTGACTTGTTCAATTTAGTTCTGCTTAGAACAAATTGTAGTTCTGATAGATGATGCATTATATTAGCACAGTGTCAAGATACAAGCATTACCTGTTCTTTCTCTTGTAAAATATCATAATCTTTGACCTTCAAATTCTCTTGTTTACAAATATTAAGTTACTCATATCTGCAATTCAACAGTGATGGACATGGGAATAAAAATACAAAGACCTGGTAAGTACAATATTTATTAAAATGCTTTAATATATATTTTCTAACATAGCCATTACATCTTAATGGTATTATTTTGAAGTGTTTGGATCACTGGCAAGTAAGCATCCTCATACATTTCTAGCATTCTCTTCAGAAACCCCTTCTTCATCTCTTGTCAGTAAAAAGGAGCACAGCTTTTAAAACATTTTAAATTATAAAGAGAACATCTCTGCATGAAGATTTTCCTTTGCTCATGCACTTTCTATTTCCCACACTTCTCATTTCTCTAATAATTTGTGAGATATCTGTTCCAGCACCCTGGGAGGAACCATCGCCCATACCGACTGGCAAAACTGCAGATCCAGTTCAGTGTCCGACCATCACACAGCTAACAATAAACTCTTGACTACATATAATTCTATAAGTATTCAGTAAAACTCACTTGTTAGACTGTCTTCATTGCTGATGCTGACACTCAACCAGCTGATTACCAAATTTATAATTTTGATCATTTTGTTTTAAATTCTCAAGTATAGGGGGAACACTTTCAAGATGTTACATATTAAGACAGTATGAGTGGTGAGACCACAGACAGCAGCCCACTGAGAAGGCTGCTATAAGATACCTAACTGTGCACACAAATCCAGTGCTCTTCACAAGCCTGCTGGGGACAGCTATAGCTAAGCTGCTGGAGGTAAATCCCCTGCTGTCTTACAGACAGGCAGTTTTACACCAATAGAATCCGCTCCCAATGGACTGTCTGTGCTAAAGGCTTGACCTGACAACATTTGTGTATCTTTCTGCATTGCTCACTTTTCTAAAGGGCAGTTGTTAGTTCCTGACTGGCTGGTAGCCTCTGGCAGACTCAGTAGTCAAGAACGTTTTCACCTTCATGCAGTAAGAAGTATTATACTCCATTTGGAATTAATTTCTTTATGATTCTATAGTTACTACTTAATTTGGCCTGCCTGATATTACAAGGATTTATACCGAATCTTCTATTTATTTTTCTTCCAGAACCTTCTTTCTCATCCTTGTATTCATTCTTTACCATGAAAAAAACAGTTTCACAAGAGTTACATAAGATGAAAAAATATATCAGAGATAAAAATATAGGAAATCTCTTAGTAGAACAAGATAAAGTAATCTAAAACTTTTGGGCAATAACAGTGATATTCTCCTTATCCAGTTCACATTTGCATGCTTGATATTGTCAAAGTAAAGGTAATTTTCTTCTTCCTATTTTTTTCTACTGAAAAATCCATGCTAACATTACATTACATGTTATTTGATTTTGCTAGCTGCTGAATTTTTTATGTGTATTTATAATTTGGAGAATGCATTTATGAAAATCCATCCTCTTCTGCATTGGTTCCCTCTCCTGCAATGAGCTGAGTGCTGGAAGCCCTCTGCCACAGTATACAGCAACACAGCAGAGTTTAAATTGAGAGGAAAGGCTGTCAAAGGGGCAATCACTTCAAAAGATTCTGACTTTTGTTTCTCCACAAAGATGTAGTGAAATGCCTTTTTTCACAGTTTTTTAAAAATAAAGCCATTAAAGAAAAAAGTGGATTAATTATCAGTGCTTGTCCTTCTTAACCTATTCTACCTCCCTATTTCTTCACAAAGGTCTTCTCCAGGGCCTCGTGCACAGTAATATTCTTGGGGTATGCAGGGCACTGGTCTGAACTATAAGAGCATTCCCAGCAGCTCCTATGCAAGCCCTACTAGCTCAGACAGCCAGTGCTAGAGTGTTGTTGGACCTGTGCATTCTCCCCCACCCCTCCAGCACAGCAGGCCAGCTTTCATGCTCAGCTGGGAAGGTTGTCACGGTGGAGATGCTGAGAGATGCTTTTTGACCTTCTCCATACAGACACAGCAGACTCCAGCCCTCCCACATCTCTTATGCTGAAAATATCCATCTGCTTGGACTCTGCCACACATGGGAAAGCTGTGCTCCCTGCACGCTTGTCATCTTGTAATTTACAGATCAGCAGACTCATGAAGGGCCAGGGGAAGAGAAATGCGTGTGAAGGAAATGCTATTAGTGCTCTGTGGCTCTGCAGGATGCTGGGTTACCACCTCTGTGTCTGGTTTTGGCTGTTGTGTGTGTACCTCACCCCCTTGTCAGTGCAACGCAGGGAAAGATTTTCACAGGAAATATTCCTAATCCCAGTCTCTCTTATTTTGTAGTTTATCCTAGTTAAACTTCTTTCTCCAAAGCTGCCTCTATGGACATTTTAGTTTCATTGAATGGACTATATTAATGTTGAAGTGCAGTCTTTGAAACAAATGCTCCATCACAGGCCCTCACACACGAATTCTCACACACAGGCAGTTCTGCCTTTCTCTCCATTGGCCTCAGTGTGAGCAGAACGAGCAGATCTGGGTGTAACAAGAATGGGAGTGAATCAGACCAGGTAGCACACCTGCAGCCCAACTTGTGGCACCAAAGACAGCCAGCTATGATAATCATATGGGGACAGGCAGGGAAACCTACAATTTGATACAGAGCAGAATCACTTGAACTACACATGCCCACAAGAGCTGTGGCCACAAAGCCTTGCCCAAGCTAAAGGCCAAGTGAGTAGATTTACCTTCCACAGCCAGCCATGCTCCTCTCACAGAATGCACAGAACTTACTAATAATCCAGCCTCTGTAACATAATTTCTCTGTCTTGCTCTATTTCACACTTTTGTTTCTTATTTTCCTAATTTTTTCCTAAAATTCAAGTAATTTTTTAAATTGCACAAAAAGAGCTGGACTACTTCCTAGTACATTAAGTTAAAACAAAACAGTAATTTTCCAAACTAGCAAAGAGAAATGCAAGAAATTAAAGTCCATAATAATAGCTAGTTTTAAAAAAACAATATGGATTTAATCCAATATAACTCCAGTTAATCCTTAACCAGGTTCTTTCACACAAAAACAATCTTTACTTCAACTGGATCAGGACCAGTTACAAAGCTTTGTTATTTTTGGTAGTGATCGTAGTAACGGTAGCAGTAAAAAACCAGCTTTAGTAATTTAAATGGCATTTCAAGCATTTTTAAAAGCAGGGTTTATTTTTTACATTACTGAAAATTCATTAGTTATTCATTTTGTATTGCTTGAGGAAAGCTCTAAGAGTAGTTTTCTAAGACTGTAACTCAATATATGAATTAGATAGTGCTGTCTAAGTATAAACATATTCTAATATTAGGCTTTGCACTATGTTCTTTTAATTCACATGGCTTTACAGAAAGGCTTTCAAATGTGTGATGGCACAATACATTTAGGTAGCCATAGATAAGTGTATATAAAGATGTCTTGAAATCCACCCATTAACTTATTTTAGATGTTAGCCTTTATCATGGTTACAGAGAGGCAAGTTCATCCAACACTATTTTCCCACAATCCTAACTCCTTCTTTGCTAGACTTTCTTCTTTAAAGTACATGAAAGTCATCTGGAGTCAAAACTCTCTCATCAAGAAGTAGTCATGTTAGTGCTTCAGACAGGGTGGGCACTGGAGTGAAAACGGCTCCATTAGCAGCTGCGAGTTACACAGATGAGAGAGAAGCCTTTCAAAGACAGCGAAGGGAAAGAAGGAGCAGAGAGATCAAAGTGAAGAAAACACAGCACCAGACCAGATTTTCTCAGTGATCTGCAACTGTAAACAAAAGGCACTGACTACTATAGGGATGTGTTTAGTTAGTACAGAGTGTCACACTCTCCCTCTGACTCCCATGCAACATTCCTAGCGATATCAATGGCTAAGCACTTTGTGCTTTGGGGAATTCACTGGCCTAATTTTATAGTTCTGGCTGCATGAATTATGTTTTGCATAATCAAATTGTGGCATTCATTATCACAACATGCCAGAGACATTATATGCATAAATAGATTTAAAACAATTAAACAAATCTATGCAGAGAAGATCTATCAATGACTATTAAACATGAATAATATTTGATCTACTGATTCCAGAAGCTAAAAGGAGCAATGTGTACCTCTAATGTTTCTCTCTGCACTCACTATTTACCACTACTTGATAGAGTCCCAGATTCACTAACATTGGAAGGGACCTGTGGAGATCACCTACTCTAACATATCTGCTCAAAGCAGGATGAACAGGTTGTTCTCATGTGGGTTTTGAGTATCTTCAAGAAAGGTGACTCTACAGTCTCTGGGCAACCTTTTCCAATGTTTGACAACCTTTACAGCTAGAAAGCTTTTTCTTATGTTTAAACAGAATTCCCCACTTTTCCACTTGTGCCACTTCCTCTTGTCCTCTCACGGGATACCACTGAGAAGACTCTGGTTCTTTATTCCCTCCCATGAAGCATAAAAACTGATTAGGACCCCTGAGTCTTCTCCAGGATAAAGAGTTTTAACTCTCTAAGTCTCTCCTCATAAGGAAGATGTTTCAAGTGCTTAATCATCTACATGGCCCTTTGTGGACTGGTTCTGGTTTGTGCATCATATTCTTACACTTCTTCTTGTTTTCCTAGCTTGATCTTCCAACACAGCTATCCCACCCCGTTGCTGTGATCACCATGAGATTTAACCCTGCAGTTAGATGCAGTGCTGTAACTCCTCCTGTTTGCTCCCCATGGAGCACGCAGCAGCATACAGGCACTCCAGAGAGGTATTTGGTCATGCT
This sequence comes from Struthidea cinerea, assembly GCA_013397865.1. Taxonomy (NCBI): domain Eukaryota; kingdom Metazoa; phylum Chordata; class Aves; order Passeriformes; family Corcoracidae; genus Struthidea; species Struthidea cinerea. The sequence goes on along the minus strand of VZTI01002181.1, from coordinate 1,548,177 downwards.
GATTTAGTGGCTTGTTCAATCTTTGGTCTGATCCTGTAAGGATGCTGTTGTGGATTAACCCAGATGCTCACTCACTCTGCCCTGCAGGTGGAATAGGGGTAATCAGAAGGGTAAAAGTGAGAAAATGTGTGAATTGAGATAAAGACAGTTTAATAGTTAAAATTTAATAATAATAGTAATCGTAATTGTGAGGAAAAAATGACAAAGAAAAAAGTGAATCCCAAGAAAGATAACTGATGCAAATGAAAAGAGTTGCTCACCACCAACTGACCAATGTCCTGCCAGTCCCTGAGAAGTGGCTGCCCCCTGGCCAATGTTCCCCCCTAACTTTATTGCTGAGCCTGACACCATAGGGGCTGGGATATCCCTTCGGTCAGTTGGAGTCAATTGTCCTGGCTGTGCCCTGTCTCATCTCCTTGCACACCACCAGCCCACTCGCTGGTAGGGTGGGGTGAGGAACAGAAAAGGCCTTGGCTCTTTGTAAGCCCTGCTCAGCAATAACAAAAACATCCCTGTGTTATCAGCACTGTTTCCAGCACAAATCCAAAACACAGCCACATAACAGCTACTATGAAGAAATTTAACTCTATCAAATTTAACTCTATCCCAGCCAAGATCAGCACAGCAACTCTTATAAAGTGGTACTCTGAGGTTTTGCCCTTTCCAGGTCAATATTGCAGGTAGTTATCAAAAAGTCATTGGCAATAGGTAGAGAAGAAATATTATAAGGTCATGATCCAACACCTTGCTGTAAACTGGGGTCAAATACTGTTCCTGAGAAATGCTTTTTAATATATTCTTAAGGTGTGCAGTAGTTTCAGGTATTAATTATCCCACTAAGTGTTTATCTCTCCTTAACATTTGAACTTCTCTATAGCATTTAACATAATTAGTCTTTGCTTCAGCTAAAGTACAAATTCACACTGTTATTCGCATTCCTTTTTCTTTTCATTGGCTGTGCTTTCCTGTCCCCTGACAAGTCTGGCTGCTTTCCCTGGGACTCTATCCAACCAGGCCATCTTTTTCTTCATGTGCTTCCCCAAAAACTGACATAATAGAGCAGCAAGGCCTGCCAGACAGAAAAAGTACATTAAGGATCTTTCAGATGACACTTGCCTTGTTCACAACAACATACTATTACATACTCCCATTTACTCTGTGACTTCTAAACTACATGATTGCAAAATCTTTCACAGAATATTTATAGGTCCAGTTTACATCTCACTTGAGGACATCCACAGTGCAATGTCTGATGGAAGAAAGTGGTGCGAATGGTCTTGGGACAGAAAAACATCTGAAAAAGGCGGTCACTCAGAAAACAGGTGGGTCACAGAGGTGATAGGGCGCAGGCAGGAGAGGACATGTTCCTTCTACACAGCAAAACACTTCTCTTTCCCAAAAACCTATTACACCATGAAGCAATCAGCCCCAAAGAATTCCTGCCTTTCTCCGAAGTGAATCTAACTGTATCATCTTGCATGAACATAGTGTACAATATCTGATATCTTCTGTGCTATTGTCGAAAAAAAAAAAACACAAGATCCACTCCTCTAAATAAAATCTGTATGTCATCTCGTGTTTGTCAGAAATTAGAGCAAGTGATTTCTCATTATGAATAACCTGGGTTTTTTCCATGACTCCTTACTGACAGAACTTACAGTTCCTCTATTTCTTTCGAAGAGAAAATGTGTTCAGTCAGTCTACTTTCACTGGCCCCAACTCCCACTGATTCAGGCTAAGAGCAAAGTGAAGCAGAGATCCTGTATCACTCAATCAGTAGTATGCAGCTTCCCAAATGGGAGAAGCCAAGGCAACTCCAGTGGTACTAAAGCAGGTTCACACTAGAAGATGGATGGAAGTTGCTCTCCTGACTCCAAGGGTTTCCAAGGACAAAGGCTGATAAAAACCAGTGATGCAACAACATTTCTTGAACATAATTTTAAAAGGTTTTCAAGTTGCTTTTTTACTAAGTAGATCCAGCTTATAAGATCAGAGGTCAAGATAAATATTTAAAAGTATAGATAAATATAAAGCCCCATAAGATTTGCCAAAAGCTTCTGCTTCAATATGCATATGGGCATAGGAATCATTTCATGAGCATGCTAATGCACTGTCTTCTACTAGTCTTCTGGAAGTGCAATACTTCTGAAAACCAGACATATCTAAGCTATTTTTAACACAGTAGATTAATTACATTAAATTAGGTCACCTTGTCTTTTAATGATCATTTTCACTTTCTCCTTTGATGCGGTACATAAGTAAAACTTTCCTTCTGAGCAGAAGCTCAGATGAGTATTAGAATTATAGTCAGAGCAAGGATAAAAGACATAAATAAAGGGGAATAACAGATATACTTGGATTCTAAGGAGAATTATGAATATTACAAAGAGACTAGTATTCAGGCCTGGAGTATGGAACTGAGCAGCTCTGTTCCTCCTGATGATTAGGTAGGTGAGCAAAGTAAGATGTTTACAAATTCAAGTTATCTTGAAGGGAAATCCTTCTATGTAATTAGGTCCTCTGTTCCAATAAGAGCTACTACAGATTGCCAAAGCCAAGCCATTTATCAGCCACCTGCAGATTTGTCTGTTATGGAGAAAAGATGAAAGAAGAAAGGGAGAGAAGAGAAGAGAAGAGAAGAGAAGAGAAGAGAAGAGAAGAGAAGAGAAGAGAAGAGAAGAGAGAAGAGAAGAGAAGAGAAGAGAAGAGAAAAGAGAAGAGAAGAGAAGAGAAGAGAAGAGAAGAGAAGAGAAGAGAAGAGAAGAGAAGAGAAGAGAAGAGAAGAGAAGAGAAGAGAAGAGAAGAGACTTAATTTTAAAGTATTGCAGTTGATACTTTACCCTAGGGAGAGAAAAGACAGTGATATCCATCAGTCTTTAAATCCCCTTGTTTACTGTACCACTAGACTTTATGTAATGTTGTTTTTCTTCCTGAAATGGGTCTGCCAGTGACATGAAATGATCACAATGTAATATCCTAAATGTTTTCATCGTGTGTAATTATTTATTTTCATGCCATTCTGAAATCCTAGGCAGATTGCCGACTTGATGATCATGTTTTCCCCCAGAACGTACTTAATAGACAAGACACAAAAGCCGTAGAAGGATCAGAAATAGAAATGTTTGCATAACCTGCCACTTGAATCATGAGAAAGCAAATGCTATATCTTATTAGAAAAACACAAACAAGCTTTTCTTGAGCACGGCTTTTAATTAATTCTTTGCCATAAATCTTTATCAACTAATTAGAGTAAAAATTACTAACAGAAAACACAATGACCCAAAGAAACAAAGAAAATAACTAAAAGCCAAGCTGACTGAATTAATTTTTACTATCTTTGAAAAACCTAGCAAAAAGTTAACATGTAATTTCAGATAATGTTATTAATTTAATTGAATGATTCTAGAACTGCAATTACAGTAATCCAATTCACAGCAATTTGCAAATAAATTTACAGTATAGGATTTTAGACTCAAAGGATAAAAATCAGTAATAGCATCCCAATCCTATCTTTTTCTTATAAAGCTATTATGTGAATATATTAAAAATAATGTTCTGTAAATTCTCATACCAGAAGAAGAATTCTGAAATCTGCCATCAGAGTGGATAAAAACACATGACTTGTGGAGCATAAAGATGGTCTCTTTAATACCGCAGCATGAAAAATGCTCTTTTATCAACTCTGCTAAAAGAAAGACACCCTATATGTGTGCTCCCTGTGGTCAGATTATTTAACCATTTGGGTTGAATTAATTTGACTTTGGAAAGTCAGTTGTGGATAGGCATGAAATGAAACCTTTGCTGTTTTTCCTAGGGACTGTGATTTCAGGTATGTTCAGCACCTTCTGCACATTCCTTCAAAATTTCATTTGCAGTAACCAATAGTACTTTGGCCTTTTCTCAGTTGTGCTTGAAAGCATTAATAAATCCCAAAACCAGGACATAATGTGCACAGACAGAATGCAAAAGAACTTGTACATGTTGGAGAGAAGAGAAAACTCATCCAGACACATTATTAGACAGCAGAATCATTTGAGCGGAATTTATGTCAGAGAAAGGTTGTAAGGCAGATGTCCCAATCTCAGCTGGTCTCTCTAAGTTACCTCTCTGAAGTCATACTGATGTTTTGCTAGCTTCATTTCTTCACAGCCTTACGAAGATAACTATTGTAATGGAGGGCAACATCAGCTTAACAGTATTCTGTATACGCTTTGGAACTCCTTTTGAAGCTGTACCTTTAAATAATACTACAGGAAGCCCGGAAAACACAATGCTCTCATGAGCCTCAAGAACTCTTAAAACTTAGGGGATCTTATCAGTCCTAGGAAGAGCTTCTATGGCTACATCAGCAAAACACAAAAAAAGGTAAGTAAAACCATGTAATATTTTCAGGAGACTATTTTGTGCAGGGATGAATACACTTTTTGTCAAGCTTTCTTTCCCTAAGTCCCTTCTTCCCACCTACATTTTCACAAACACCTTATCTCTTTCCTACATTCTCAAGTAATTTCCCTCAAGCCCACATCCAGAAGCTGCTGAAACAACCGGTCTTACCTAATGGCATTCCTCAACTGCAAACTCCATGCAGAACCATGTCTGAGATGGATGTTTTTAAAAGTACGTGGGGGAAAAAAAAAAAAAAAACAACAAACCCACACACAAAACTACACTATCAAACCAATGTGGAGGCTCTTTCCTGGACTCATTAGCAACTCCAGGAGAACAACTTGATTTGAATTTCTGAACATGTGTCCAGGACTCTTAGACCTATGACCTGCTTGGAAAGACTGAAAACAACCGATCAGGGATGAACTGAGCAACTTTGCCTGGAATGCAACTGAGCACTGCTTTGTAAATACATGGAAATATACTCTTAAGAATTTCTAGCATTTGTGATTATACTCTAGTATTTTCCATTATTTTAACTGAAGTCTGCTTGAAAATTTTGGATTTATTTTTCTCATTGTTCCAGCCACTGCTCTACCACTCTAATCTGGCTGTGTATGTTGTTCAGTTTAGAAGAACAGGTTTCACATTTTCCATTTAGAACTCCAGTGATTCCTGGAACATAGGCGAGTTACAGCGAAGAGCTTCCATGCATTGTTTCAGCCTGACAAGTGTGACTGAAAAAATGGAGAAAATAACATAGAGAGAAAATCCAGCAAAGCGTTTCCTTCACAGAAAGCAGACACTGGAAAATGATCAAGTTTTTTTAGCCCTTAATTAAGAATATGTCATAAATTTTCTCAGTATATTCTCTAAAATGCTACGAACCTCAGGCACATTATAAGTACTTACAAAAAAGCTGTTGTCTAAATGAAATAAGGTGCCAGAACAACTACCATAAGAAATGTAATCCTGTGCTTTAACTACTCTTAATGATTCCCCACTGCATTCCAACAGCAGGTGGTCAGCCTATATCGGAAGGATTATATCTTCATGTGAAGAAACCTTCTTCCCATTCTCAACTCAAACAGTGCCATTTTTGCTAAAGTCAATGTATTAGCCAATATGTTAATTGGAATGTTTACCCAACCATAGAATACACTAAAGCTCAAAATATATTTTAGTGATGATGACAGAGATGATGTAACTATTTATTACTGCTAATACAAATGCACAAATGCACTTGTTAAAAGTGCATTTAGACCATGTATAAAAAACTAATCAGACATCTGAAGTAAGTATATGTGTGTTAAAATTTTACTGTATGTATACTTAATAATCTTGAGCCATGCCTGAATTTAGTTCTCCTAAATCACAGTATCATTCTGCAATATTAACTTCTTGTATTAGACCTTTGTTAGATTCTTGGGATCAGAATTTGTTAGCATGGAAACACAAGCAAATATATACTGGTCCATACAAAGAGACAATTAGAGAAAAGTGGCCTTATTTCTCACTGTGGCTGTAAGTGGGTGTTTAGAGCAAACATATAAAAATAGACCAGTACAGAATGGTGCTTCCCTTAGTAAAATCTTTTGCTGTGAGCACTGAGAGACCAACAGAATTACAATAGATCATATGTGCACCTTCCTTTTTAACAGTTCTGCTGGTCTGATTCATGGACTACAAAATTGACTGATCATATCTTAATAGATTTATAATTCTGCAGGAAGTAATTTTTAATGTTTAATTATGGATTGCTTACAAAAGTGGTTTTTGCTTAATGTAAGTCTGTCAGTTTATAATTTCATGAGGTGCCTTCTAGTTCTTACATTACTTAGAAGGAATGAACAACCATGCCTGCCCAAGTTCTTGCAGAATACTTTATCCTATACTCCATTCTTCAGCAACATCCATCCTAAGAGTTATAGCCCATGTAAGCCCTTTTCTACAGCAATCTCTGTGTATTTCTAATCATTCACAGTAATTTTTACCTTCAAATACAAAGGATAAAAGTGAATACTCCTGTAATCTGGAGTAATTTTTCCTCATGTATAATTATCAACTTCAATTTTATGCTCAGCATCATATGAATGTACTAAAAGATAGCTTTTACACCAATAGAAGTTATTAACCATATATTTCAGTTATTATTCCAGAAAAAAATGAAAGATGCAGCAGACAGCTATACCAGCCAAAATAAAGAAAAAATACTTTCTGTTCATTATATTTTCTTGTGTTTGTAAAGGAAGTGAAATTTAAAATACAGCTTTTTTTTTTTTTTTAATTCCACAAAAGCTCTGGGCATATTAATTCTCACATGCTATATACATAGCAGCAATGCTTTACACTCTTTCAAACAGCAGATGTGCACCCCAAAAAACAAACAATACAAAGATAATTTCTGGGAACAGTAGGTACAAGAGGCATATAGCCATGTATTTCTCTGGGGCCACAAACATATCGTTTCTTGGATTTTTAATATTATGCCTTGCGCAGACTGAAAAGTAAAACCCTCACAGTCCTGCTAATGTGTCCCACTTGCTTAGCAGTAATTTTAAATTCAGATTCTCCATTTGTCATTGATTTCATTCCTTTTTTTTAATGCATGAATAACACAAAAACCTTAAGACAGAGTACGTTCTAGTAAAATATTTTATCATTCCTAGAGTAGCCAGAATTAATTTGATAGTAATTACAATGACAGGGATTGGAATGGATGTGCCACAGGGTAGTAATCCTGCTCTTTCTAAACAACATCACTTTTATCAGCAAAGCAACAGAATTCAGAACCAATGGTATATGATATTTGTCATCCTAACAGCCATCCAACTCCTTTGTCTATACTTTTGGAGAAACATCACAAAGAAACCAAAATAAACAAGGGGAAATGATAATCAACTAACTAACTAGCTCAAGGTCCAGCAACGAGTTAGTGGAGGAATATGGTACTAAACCGTCATTTCAGCGGTTTCAATATTCAAGCTCATAACCATCATAAAGCCTTATTAACCATAGAAATAATCCATACTCTTCCCTCATCACTACCCACTTTCAATGCATTATGAAGAATTCTAAGTAGTAAATTCTCTAAATGCCTTCTTAAGACCAACAATTGTCTATGTGTTGGTTATAAAAGACAAAGAAACTAATGGTTTGGTCTTACGGGGAGATCCAGTAAGGGACACAAAACATGAGCAGCTCAGGGGGGATGCTGAGAGATTTATACAGGTGCATGAGGTAAACATTTGCAACAATCTGCTGTGAAGAGAATACTGTTGCATATTTACACCTTGAACTGCTGAAACTTTTTGCACAGGCACTGAAAAAATACTGCTGATCTTTTCACTTTCATTTTGCAGAGGTGATTCCAAAAAATCTTCTAATAAATTTGTTTCTTAACAAGAGAACATAATTTGTCAGGAGTATTCTTTATCATAGGACCAGGCAGAATTTTTGTTGTGAAACCAAATTTCTTAAAGATTTTAAGAACAAAAGAGAAAGCTTGGTTTGCCTAGAGACAGAATTTCATCTTCAATGAGCCTAACAGTGGTGATCTGCACAAAGATTTCAACATCTTTTATACCTCTCCATACAAACAAATGCAATTGCAAGACCCCCAAACCAACATCAGTGCCCACACAGAGGCTTCAGTCAGATTCCATGGGATACAGCAATCTCTATTTGATATTCATTTCTGAAATGGGACCCAAATCTGTGCCTTGCTACAGACATACTGAGTTTCAGAGATGGAAAGCTGAGGTCAGAAAAAGATTTTCTGCTTGTTTAACAAGTCTTTATTTCCAGATATCCCTCCTTATACTGTGTGGTCAAGGTGCATCGTAGTCTTTTCATCAGTAAACCAAAACTGGGAATACACACTCAAATCTCACTACTGGCTGGACCTGGAGAGATGGAGCTTCAACAGTCTCACTTCTGTCCGGCTACCAGACCCAGCAGCTGAATACAACCAACCAGGCTAATTCACAATTCCGTGTCTGGCTGCTACTTCCCTACATGCTAAAAAAGCACAGAATTTAAACAAATAGTACTGTGTTATGCTTACAGTAAAAAGCTTGTAAGAGGAATTTTAAAGGATGAAAGCTTGATTCAAGTACTAGAAGTGTGGTAAAAATCACAGTAACATTTTAAATTAAATGCTCTTATCTCTGTGAATTTTGTCACATTTTTACTATTAATATATCTGAAAACAGAGTCAGCAGATTTCCTACACTGTGTTTCAGACAGACAGAAAGATTCTCTAGAGAAAAGAAGCAGTGTGATTTCAGCACCAATGCCACAGAAGTACCTAGGACCAAACTGTCCACCGTTACACTTACAAATAGTTTGTTCGTTTTAACCAACAGGGTGGTTGAGAAAAATGTATCTGGCATACTCCGCAATTAATATCATTCATAGAAAATTAGATAAATAATAGCTACTGAATATAAGCACCACTACTAAGTGGTTATTGGGTAGCAGTACTACTAAGCCCATGTAAGAACAGCCACTGAGTTCGTTGTTAAGTGCAAGGCTCCAAGGCTCTTGGTAAGAATTATGAGGGAATGAAATGGTTACTCGACAGCAACCTATACATCCAGCTCACTAATTCATCCAGTATGGTGCCAGAAACACTAGTGGTAACACAAGGAAAGGGTGAACACACACCTGGGATGAGAAAAATGCAAGACCAACCCTTTCAGCAGCAGAACAGGTTTAGATCAACACTAACTGATCGTAAAAAGTAATTTTAGGCACAGTGATAAAAGCAATGTAGTAAATGAAGATAAGTAAGCAATAACTCTTTTATTTGAGTGACTGCTGCCAGACACTAGAGCTGTAAAAATTAACTATCATGATATAAACTTCACTGAAGAAAATACCAGCTATACTATTAGAGCAGAAATTTTGCATGTTGAGTAGATATAGAAATCAAAAAAGTACATACTGGCTAACAAAAAAACTGATGATCATGAAAAGTTGAATCTCTTTCACAGTATAAATTACTTAAATCTGTGATACTTCAGAAAGATAATTATAAGTACTATGAGCCAGTAACTGCGGGCAAGGAGTTAAGATTAAGTACATTTCCCTCAGGTATCAGTATGTCTATGTTAGGCCACCACAATGTTTTAAAGTTACTCGTCTACTGTGTAAACCTTCAATTGTTAATGCTACGCAATTGATGAAATCATACTTCCAATACACCTGCACAACCCCTACCTACAAACTTTACTGAATTGTATCATTTGGCTCTGCCTGCAGTAATGTAACAGGTATCCTTCCTTTTCGAAACACACATGGAACCTCTCACAGAGCAACTAGGGGAAGACTGTTTCTGCTTAACACTTAATCGCACAGCCATAGTACAAAAAAAAATCTAATAGTGATTACGTACCAAGTAACCAAGACACGCATTTGCAGAATCTATCATCTAAATCACAATTTAAAAAAAAAAATAAAAACTGGGCAGTTTTAGTGCATTTAGTAACTAAATTTTGAAAGCAGAAATTTTTGCTGAGAAAAGGCATGACACAGACAATGAGAAAGGAAGATGCAATTATGCATTTGAAGAAATAACAGCTGGCTGGAAAGATTATCAAGAAAATGGAGACTCATAGAATAGAATCATAGAATCATTTAGGTCGGAAAGGACTTCCAACATCGACTCCAACCTCAGACTAATCACTACCTTGTCAACTAGACCACAGCGCTATGCGCCACGTTCAGTCTCCACAACTACAGATGGTGACTCCACCACCTCCCTGGGCAGTTTGTTCTAATGCTTGACCACCCTTTCGATGCAGGAATTCTTCCTTATGTCCAACCTCAACCTCCCCAGTGCAATTTGATGTTGGGGTGTCCCCTAAGGCATCCTTCGGCAGAGCATCATCATGGTCCCTGTGGAGACCACCTCCTGTCACTCCATTGCGTGCCCTCCAATGGGCAGATGAATCGCAATCGGAGGGTGGCTCCATGGGCAGCTCCCA
>VZTI01002181.1:1454573-1534244 GCA_013397865.1 Struthidea cinerea | reverse complement strand
GCCCCGCCCGGGCGCGCCCGCCCCGCCCCTCCCGCCTGGCCGCGATTGGCTGCGGCCGCCTCCAAAGGCGCCCCGAGCCGGCGGCCATTTTGGCGCGCGAGGGGCTCCGTGAGGCGGGGCGCGAGGAGCGGTGGGAGCCGCGCGTCCCTGCGCCCGCCGGCACCGCGGCGCTGCGGGGAGAGGGCACCTCTCGGCCAGTAGCCAAGACAAAAACAAAAACAAAGCCCAGCCCACGGAAGGTGGTGAGGTCGGTAGCAGTCCTTGAGGAATGGAGTCGGGGTCAGTATATGTGGGGGGTTGCAGACAGGGCGTGATCCTACAGTCGCCCCAAGACAGGAGATAATTGCGGTAAGGAGAAATCCCCTATCGAGGATACGTGATCAGGAAGGAGGTTTGAAGACCAGTAGTAGTAGGTGAGTCGGGGTGGAGCAGCTGAGCAGTGCAGAGTGGGCTGCTGGTCTGGTGCAATTAGGAGACCTGCTTTTCAAGGATGAAATAGGTGTGTGCTTTATATGATATCTGTGTCTGTCGCTTTCATTTTGCTATTCGCAAAGTGGTGTGAACCTGTAGTATTGGCTCAAGTGATGAACTGGGCTGTGTTGTAAAGAATTTGTCTTTTTTTTTTTAAGGTCAGGCACCATGAGTGGAAAGGAAGAGTTCTCCTTGTTGGATGGTACTAATAAAGAGCTTCCCAGAAGCAGAATGAAAGGTGTGAGGTATGTGAATTTTGATACTAATATTTTTAAGCTCTGACAGCGCAATTGCCAGGAAATAGAATTGAGAAAATGTAGAATGTGTTTGTATTCCGCAGTGTTGCGAGTCTGTGTTTATGTGTTATGTGTAAGAGTAAAATACGCAGTTTGTGAAAAGTTTCAGTATTTGGAGTAGGTTCATGGAAAGAGACATTTTAAATGCGATTTGATATGCTGTCAGATACTGTATCATATTGGTCTGTATATGTTTCTTACAAGCTAGCACTGTTGATTTATTCAATACATTTTATATAACGAGAATGAATGTGATTAAAACTAATTGTATGACAATTTATTCATGCTGGTTCTAGTTAGCTGAAATACTGGATACCTAGTGGCTGTAGTATTACCTTTATGCATGGTGAATTCAGTGTCACAGAGCTAAAGTACTTCTCCAGTTAAGAGAAGGTAACAAATTTTTTGTGGTGTGTTCTGTTAATTGCAGCTTCTTCATAATGTTATTTGGTAAAAGTGGATGAGCTTAGTTCTAAGAGAGCTGGAAATAAGAAAAGTAGTTTCTTACTAACATTCCTTATGATCCTAAACCTTTACCTCTGAAGGCACTCTCCTAAGCTAATAGAAGAGCACTTTACAGAACCACGTCAGAGAAATGGTGATTTGTGTCATATGTCAAAAGCTCTCAGTGCAGAAGGTAAGGCTTTGGGATCTTTCTATTTCCAGCAGTTATATTGTGTGCACTATTCACTGTTAATTTTTGTTTCATATCATCTGTTAAGGACAGTAGATGGACTCCTAGATTTGATTAATACATTGTTAATTTACTACTTACCCAGTAGTTAGCAAGAGCAATCAATACCTTTTGATTCCTCTCCTGCTGTTTTTCTTGACAAAGTGATTGACAAGTTTGTTCTAAAAGAAGCGTCATTTTTCTGGGTTTCTCTGCATGAGTAACTTTTTCCAAGAGTTAAAAAATTGTATGGGATGCATAGTATTTATGGGTGTTTATGAAGCAATTTTCTCATGTACTTAACTGTGCTTTTTGAATGTGTGGGGGATTTTGCCTTTCGTATATTTATCCTGTACTGAATGTAGCAGCAGCATCATATAGCTAATGATAACAATCATGCCCTAATCAGTACACACAACTCAGTCTTTGTAATTCTCAGCTAAGTTTTATATCTGTTTAGCTGGACTTCTATTCCTAGCTCTTAAATTCTCTCATTAAAAAGAGTCGGGGTTCAAATTCCTGTTGACTCGATGAATACTGTTTAGAAGACTACACCAGTGATTTTGTATTCATATTGTCTCATGGATTAGGATGCTTTACAGGAGTGGGTTTTTTTATGCTTGCTTTTGCAGTGTTGCATGGTGATGGGAAAGATGAAGGCACTGATTTGTTTTGTTTCTCTTCTCCAGAAGTAAGTTGATCTAAAGCTTTCAGTTCAGTAGTCACTGTGGTGGTTGAAGTAGCAATATTATAGGATCTTGTGCATTTTCATTGAGAGTGATTAAAGCAGGCTCAGGTCCCCTCTCAGTTCAGGGCCTGTGCTTTATGACCACCTACATCCCCAGCAAGTGCTTGCTGGCATTTCTCATTACACAGTGTTGCTGTGTAGTGCACGTCAGATGCCCAAAGCCTGGGTTTAGGAAGGTGTATTTTTACAATTCTCATTAGTGCCCCGTGTTGCCAGATCTGTTCCACCCTCTTGTGTGCACACAGTGTGCAAGAAAGCAACTCATAAATGCATACATTTTCTATCAGGTTCCACATGAAGACTAAAAGATATCAAAAAAACAACCTCACTTTGCCCAGTAGTGCATAAGTTATGAGTTTTTCTGTTTCTGTATCTAAAAAAAATGCCTTGCGTATGACTCTTCTGTGCTGTGACACATTACTGCCATTGTTTCACAGAAATTTGTACTTTGGACAAACGTGAAATGCCTTTTTTTATTCTTATAAAATTCAGATTTAGCCTTTGTTGCAAAATACAAATGAGTCAGGTCTTTGGCATTTAAGCCCTGCAATTAAGCCTTATTGAAAAGGTACATTGTAGAATCTGGTTCAGTAATCCAGTATGTTCCAAGTTTTCCATAATAATGGGGAAAATACTAAGTGCAAACAGGAAGTCAGGATTCTTTTTACTTGGAATGCTTTTTATTTATCACCAAGGTGCACTGCTGGCTGCAGATGTTCTGCTTGGAAGCTCTTTCCTTAGCCCTCCCCCTGTACAATTTGACAGCACTTACTTTGAAGCTTGTCTTGTTGAAATGATGGGCAGGGATGGGTACTGAAGGTGAAAACAGGTTTATAGAACACCTTTTCCTGGTACTTGGCTGTAACCATGTGTTTGAACTTGCTTTCCTTTTCCCCTCTGAATTTAGACCAGAACAAACTTTAAACTTGGGCTGTGTGGCAGCAGCTCAGAAAGACAAGCAAGGTAAACCTTTATTAAATCTTTCCATGTCTTTAAATGCCGGCCTGGGGGAAGACTTTACCAAGTAAGTCATTCCAGACACTTTCCTTGGGCTGTTTTTTTTTTAATGTGTTCTTTAACCTATACTAACATGTTGGTATGAGTGTCTGGTACTGTGGGAGCACATTGAGTACAAATATCGTTTCATTGAGAGGCAGCAAAAAAAATTGGTTTGGCTTGAAAATGTGTGAAACTGAAAGTTTTAAGCACTGTGGTAGATGGCTGATAAGGGCTCAGAGGGAGAGAGATCTGCTGAAATGCCAGGCTGTGGAAGGAAGGATTGTGCCTTCTTCTCCCCACCACCTGCTGATCCCATTGCACCTTCTGTTTTGATAACCAGTCACAACTATCTAAAGATCAGAATGCAGCAATATTGTGGTACTGTCAAATCTAAATTACATTCACTTGTTTATTTGCCTAGGCAGTGTGAACCTGAAGGAAGTCTTAAAGTGGGTACCTTTCCTCCTGCAGTGTTATTGCTGTGGAGATCAATGTTCATGCAAATAAGGATAGTCCCAGATAATTCATTCAGGTCTGTTTCATAAGGAACCTGTTCTGAAAGGAAGATGTAGGAAATTCATTTTATGAGTTTGGTGCATGTAATATGCACTGCTAACCTTGCCCAAAGTGAAATAGAAACTCAAGATTTCTCGTATGGCTGTCAGTCTCTGCAGCAGTGTTCTCCTGATCCTCTCAGGGTTGGTCAGATGCAACAAACTGAGCCAAGGAAGAACAGCACAAGACTTCCTTCCTGGAATAAGTCTGGTTTATGCAGACTGCTTTTGTGCGAGTCTGGTCAGCTGTTGCAGAAGAGCAGCTGTGGGTGATCATACAATAGAATTTAAGAGCCTTCTTAACAGGTTGCCACTAAATGGTTTTGGTATCATTTGTCATGTATTCTAAAGATTTTAACAGCAACAAATGAATCCTGGAATGTTCGTAGTCGTGCATTTACTCTCCCTGAGGATAAGAATCACTACCAGCTACTAAGGTTTTGTTCAGCCTTGCCAAAATTGTCAAATGAAAAATAGCTACTTCTAGGGGGATTATAGTAAAAAGGAAAAATTTTTTTCATGGGGTATCTGCTGTATGTGTGAATTCAGCTATTACAAAAATAGATGTGTGTATGTATTTAATGATAGATTTTGAAATACTTTTGTGTAAAGTATTTGTAGGAAGCTGGATACTTTATTTTAAATGCGTAGGTCTTTTCTTTAAAAGTTTTTTTTTTTGCAGGCCCTTCAATCACAATACCAAAGAAAACAATGTTCAGCACCCATTTTCTTCCACTGGTGAGCTGAGTGATGGATCAGCTCTAGCTCCATCAGCTGACATGGTGTGTTAACATGGAATTTCCTTATATTCTCCCTTGGAGAGTATATGCATAGTTAACAGTGCACTCTGTAAAACACAAAACCCTGCAGCCTTAATAGTTGTGCTATTGTTCTTTCTCATCATAGAACTGATGTGCAGCTACAGTGTTCATAAAATAACTTGACAAATGAGTGCAGCTCAGAACCCCCAATGAGATCATAGCTGAAGACTATTAGTTCTGTTCAGCTGCTGTGAAACTACGTATTTTGAATTTATCTTTTCTTAAAAGCTGCCCCAGGCTTCACAACATTTGAGCTGGGGACTTCTTTATTTGTTTTTAAATTTGGGGCATCTACAAGATTCATGCTCGCCTTCTTAAAGCAGTAATTCAGGGCAACAAGGTTGTTGGATAAATGGATCTCTCTTTAAACATTCTATTAAGTTTCCTAACCTCATCTTTCTGAATGAGATTTGTGAAGTTTTAGACCAAGAGAACTTAAGTTGTGGATATTTTAAAGTGACTGGAAAGGAACTATACATCCAGTGCCAGTCGTGTTTTCTTCTGTGGGGATTGTCTTGTACACTGACCTTGAAAAAATCAGAACTTGAAAATGTCTGATACGGTTTCTTAGGTAGTTTTGTTACAGTGCCCATTGAAGTTTGAAAATGGTTTTCTTGTATCAGTGTAATTCTGGGAACTAGCTACATTTTTGGGGAGTTTTTCCCCGAGTGATGTTTCTAAATATTTTACTTTTGTTGTTGGCTGCAGTGTTCCCATTCTTCAATCTTTCATGTTTTCTCTGTATTAGTAACTTTATTTTGCTTTTTCTTCACGTACTGTTTTGATTTGGCTTTTTTATATGAGTATGCAATTAAATTGTCTAAAAAAAACAAATTTAGAATCTGTTTCAGAAATACTACAGTGTAAATGTTCTCAGTGAAATTCAGGTGAGCCAAGTATTTTGTGCCTGGTGGCCACTATGGAGCTGCTCAGAGTCTTCACACAGCTCATCAGTCACCCACATCAAATGCCTTTGCCAAAATGGCAAATGGTTATAGACCATCTCGTCTTTTAGTTGTGTAAGCGACTTTTATGTTCTTTGGCAAACCCTTCCTCAGGAGAGCAACACTGGGCAAGATATTGATGCAGCTTTGGGCGTAGCCGTTAGTAATCTTGGCCACTTCCATGATGCAAGCAAGGTGGGTGAAAATCAGTTAAATAAATCATGAAATATTAAATCCTCTTCTAGAACTGAAGGTTTTTGTTATGAGTAGTCACACATTAACACACTATTTAAATGTGCTTTTCCTACCTTTGTTTTGATATCTGTTTTGTCCTTCCAACTGTTCATGTTATTTCTGTGAATATACAACCTTAAAGTCTAGGCTACAGCCTGAGAAGTAGTCTGCAAAGGAGTACATGAGCCTGTGCATAATTTAAAGTTAATAGGTCAATGCATGCATTTAGCAGAACCATATGCAAGCCAGTCTTTAAGTACTGAGTTTGTGTTTCCATGGATCAGGATAAAAATCAGCTCTAGCTGAAGCATGCAAACTTGGTTTTGCTCTAGCAAGTGCTCTAACTTTTTAATTCTGATGTGCCTCTTTCTGCATTTAAAGGCAGAAAAGATGTTACGTGGGCAACAGAAGTAAAAAATGCAACAGAATATGCAAAAAACTTAAGTAATACATTTATATGCACAGTGTAAAACATAGGAAGGATCCTAAAATATTGGATGGTGCTGTTAATAGGTTTTATTGAAGAACTTTTTATCAGTGATAATTATTTTATTTAAACTTTAACACTTCTTAAATGGGCTGTAGAAAAGCTTGCAGTTCTGTCTTTGCAGTTTATTTGCATTTTACTTCTAAGATACACAGTATAGAAGTATTTAATATTTCAAAAGCTTTGGTTTTGGCATGAAGGGTCATTGAGGCCTGTTCTCCATTCCCTTTCTAACATGTTCTGTTGCAGTTGCCAGTCTTTCTGTTAAGCAAAGCTGTGTTGAATTCCTAATTTGTAAACTAATAGCATCTTGTAAAAACCTCCCATTTCAGCAGCTATATGATAACTCATGGGTGCAACTGTGGTCTTAAAACAGCTTTTCAACAAAGACTGAGAATTGCCAAAACAGTATTGCACTGTTGAGATTTTTTTCCATAGTCTCTTTATTAAATGTAACTATAGTGACAAAACTGATGCTTAGCCAGAGGAAGAATTTTTTGTATTTTCTGTTTATGCCCACAATGAGTTTTAAAAAACAATGGAAATCTCAGCATGCTGGTTATCTGTGTGTGGTGCTATGTTTGAGTGTCAAGTAAGGAAAGTGAGACTGTGGGCCCGAGATCTGTTTCTTGCCTCGTAGACCTAACGGCTCAGGTGAGGAGGATTCAAATAGTGCCAGCTGACTTCAAGTTAGAGAAGATAAAGAGTTATAATGAGCTTATATAAGTGGTTTAGTGTAGTGGTGGAGTATCCATCACTGTCTTACTGTTTGTTCCTTCTGTTCTGAATTTTAAGAGTAGTTTTGTGAGAATAATAAAATAATAATGAAATAATGCATGCTTATTCATACTGAACAAAATAGGTGCTGGACTGCTTGGAGTCAAAAATAAAGGATAAAAAAGACAAAGTTACAGAAGCTGCAGATAGAACACTTGATGAACTTATTGCTCTTCTGTCAAGGTAGTAATCTAGTTTTGTAGTATGGCACGGGTGAGTTACTTTTATCAAGAACCTCTTTCTAATTCAGGTGAAAGATTAAAGTTTTGTTTAGAATTTTCTCATAGCATTATTTTATAGTACCTGTCTGTAATTTTTGCCCTTTCATTGTGGCATCTTGGAGCTGATATGCATGGTTGGAAAACACTAGCTTTGTGCTGCCTCTGCTCTTAAAAAATATGAAAAACTAGTCATAATGTTAGTTTTCTGAAAAAGCTCAATTTTGAGGTTAATACTGTTACTAGTGGATGATAAATTTTACCAGCAGGAATAGCAGGGTTTTTTTAATTGACTTTCTGCATATTTTCAAGCTGATAGAAGCCCAGGGACACTTCATTTCTTGATTTTCACAAACATTTATATCTTCAGATTGAAGGGAGAGAGGTGTTAAAGCTCAGGTTTCCAGAAGAGCCTCTGAGAGGACAGTCTTAAGATCTTATCTTAGTAGAATGAATTGTAGAATCCAACTGTTTATTTTTCAGTTGGATGTGTTTGGAAATATCAGGAGGCTTAAATGGAAGAGTGCTCCTAATATTTAATTAATAAATGTCTTTTCAATGTGAACTCTAACTTTTGTGGTTCCTCCTATTACAGAGTGCATTTCCTGTGCTTCTAGTTCACACTGTTTGGGAAAGATGATCCTTGTGTGTGAGATGTAGCCACTTTGTATTGTGTGGCTGGCAGCTGTGTGTTACAGTTCCAGTTTGAGTCTGTACACCCGAGTGCATATCGAATTCTGAAAAGTAATGTTTTTAATACAGGAAAAGGAAATTGTTTGCAGAATTAAAGGAGAACATCAACAACTACAGTGCTAGTATTGCAAAAGCTAAGGAAGTCATCGAAGAGAAGAAAAAGCACTTGATTGGTGCCATTAGGACAGCAAAGGAATTAAAATTTTCACGTTCTCTAAGAAACTGTTGTGATCTTGCTAAGGTAGTTACATTCTTGCACTGTGAAATAATTTATTTTTAAGGAGTATGTTCAAATTTGGATTGAAAGTTTGTGATCTCAGTTTGCTGACTTCAGTACTGGCATTTTTGGGGTATTGTATTCTTACCCTGCCTCTTCACAGACACAGAAATTTGTATTTGGTCTTCGTCAAAAGTTACAGTCTGGTGACTGATGTGTAGCATAAAAGGTGGTTCTTGCCTTGAAGAGTTCAGTATCTGAAACAGGAGATGCAGGGATGGAGGATAGGAAAACCGTGACACAGTAGTGATCAGTGAAAAGGTGGTGTTTGGATCAGTTCAGTTTCTCAAACCTTTTCCATTCCAGAGCCCTCCAGCCCTCTCACTGAACTACTCCAGAATTCATAGCCACCCTCACTTGATCCTCTTGGGCCCAGGCCTTTACTTTCATTCGTCCTCCCCATCCTATCTGCTGTTCATAGAAACCTGTGCTATCCGCCGTGCTGTATCAGACCAGAGGTCCATCCTGTGCAGTCTGTCTCTGGCAACAGAGAGGCAAAGATGCTTGGAGGAAGCATCCAAGAAACTGGGTATTTAGTGAGTGTAGGAACTTCAAGGTGAAGGCTTTTGGTCTCAATAGGATACATCAGGCTCATTACACTGAACAAACACTACCTTATTCTCCCATAAGCTTGTGTAGCACTTTCTTTAATGTCATTGTAAAGTTTATGGCAGTGTGCATGGGTGTGTACAGATGTGCATTATATGTACATAGGCATAGGTAGTGTCAGTGAGTTCCACCTTCTACTATTTAAATTGAGGTTTATGTAAAATAGCGTTTTCTGTTCTTTCAGAATGTGCTACCCAGTTACTTCATTTGGAGCCTTTGTAGTCCTTGTGTTGAGAAAAAGAATGAATAGTTGGTCTCTTCATCCTTTGAAGAAAGGTGCTTTTCAGAGTCATCCACCCTGTATCGTTTTGTCACTTTCCATATGAAGAAAAGGGGTCTTCTGAGCCAGAAAAGTTTAATCCTTCCCTTTTTTCTGTCATGTACTTCCATCTTACCAGTGTGATTTTTTGGTAACTGGCAGCCACCACTCTCCTCTCATAGGCCTGTCTTTTTACTTGCTAAACAGATGTTGCAACAAAAGGAGTATCTGACTTTTTCTTCTGTTTATATGCTTAGATTACAGAATCCCAACCATTAGGTCTTATCAAGGCAAGAAGACATATTTGAGAATTAGCTGTTGGCTGAACTCTTGGGGTTTTTGTCATAAAATTAAAGGTGTCATGCTGTAGATAATGGGTGTCTGTATAATCTACTTTCTGTATAATGGAAGCTAAGATTGTATTTCTTAATTTTAGATTCTTTATGACTTGAAGTTGCCAGTTGAGGCTGAACTCTCAAGAGTGAAGAACTTAAAGGAAAAAATACTTTCAAGGTAAATGACTGGAGCGGGAGATACACAGGGAGGTAAAAGGAGGTACTGGTTATCTTAATTACAAAAACTGTTCATATAACAGTTAAACAGCAGAAATTGAGCTTCTTTTCAGTTGACTGAAAAACTACTTCTTCAGACGTAAGTATAAACTCCTCACTAAAAATAGGCAATAGCCTTCATGTGAGGCATCAGGGAGGAAGCACGTACAATTTGCTGCTATGTGGACAAATACAGATGCATTTTAAAAATTCTTGACAGACTTCTGCCACTTCTGAACTTCTCCTTCCCTTATAAGTAGAAATAAATTGGGAGAATAAGGGCTTAATTATTTTCTTAGTGAATCAGTTTCTGACCTTCAGGAAACATTAAATGCTTTTTGGGGTGCTGATGTCTAAAGAAAGTTGGGGAAAATACCATTTGCCATGGTGTCCTCACTGGAAGTGACTGATGATTTCTGTAGCAGAAATGAGTAAGAAAGTGGGTCACAGCTGAAATACGTGTGACCCTATGCAACTTGGTCATAAGGCTGGTCAAGAGTGCTGCAGTTCCTGGTACGTAAAGGCCACACTCAAAAACGATGGAGGGACAGAACAAAGATGGTGCTACTTTGGAACATAGTGGTGATCCTGTTCTGTTTCAGGATGTGGAACCATTCTGGAAATAGAGTGGGGGCGGGGGAGTGGTCCATCAGATTCTGACTGGCATGGAGAAATGAACCTTAGCAAGTTGATTTGCATGCAAAGTGTGAACAGTTTTTATAGGATCATAGAATCATTTAGGTTGGAAAAGACCGTTAGGATTCCTTAGTCCAACCATTAGCCTAACTCTACCAAGTCCACCTTTACTGTGTATTTAAGCGTCATGTCTACATATCGTTTTAAATCACAGTCATAGAATGGTTTGGTTTGAAAGGGACCTTTAAAGGTTGTGTAGTCCAAGTGTCCTCCGGCGAGAAAAGGCATCCTCAACTACATCAGGTTGCTCAGAGCCCTATCCAATCTGACCTTAAACCTTTCCAGGGATTTACCACCTCTCCAGGCCACCTGTTCTGCTGTTTCACCACTCTTGCTGTAAAAAAATTCCTTTTATCTAGTCTGAATCTACATTCTCTTAGGACAAGGGGTAATGGTTTTAAATTATCGCAGGAGGCTCTACCAGAAAATTTGTGCTTGTCTTTCTGGAAGGTGCTGTAAGGTCTCCCTGGTGCCTTGCCTTCTCCAGGTGGAACAACCCCAGCTCTCTTAGCCACATGCATCCAGGCATGGTGACTCAGCCAGTCCCTGGGAGGGCTTTTCCAATGCTAGACAAAAATTAGGATCTCTCCTGTCTTGTTAATTGAGTTATTGAGTTAGAATATGGATAAAGCAATCTACAAAATCCTCTTCTAGAAAGCTTAGGCCCTACCTACCAGATCATTATTTGGAGATAGTGTCAGTGATGGATGACAATTTCAGAGAAGCCTGTTTAAATGGACAATGGTAAACTCCTCCAACTTAAAAGAAAGCTGAAACTTAACAAAATCCAATTTTTTCGTATTGGAAGACTTTTTAAGAACTTCAGCTGAATGGGAGACAAAGGAGACCTGATAAATATAAATATAAAGGTGTTACATACCTTGTGCTGCTCCAAAATGACACCAAAAGTGAAAAAAATTACAACTAGGAGGTGCATAGAAGTTAAGGCATGTGCTGTAGACATAAACGTTGTAGAAGAAAGAGTGGATATGTTCTGAAGTGGCAGTGGGAAAGAAGCACAGATAGCTGTTCAATACTATTTATATTTCAGTTTTTGTTAATTAAAACTGGATAGAAAAGCTAAGGCATTTATTTAAGTTCTATTCACAGTTCCATTAGCCTAAATGTAAAAATGCTTAAAAGTTTCTGCTGGTTTTATTGGTAAAGAAAATAGTTAATAGTGTATCAATAAACAGAAGCATATATTTTGGACTTGATTTACGGTTTTGTTCTTTACAAAGAAAAGAAAATTTTTCTCTGTGCAGAATAATATGTTCAACTAAACGGAGTATAGATGTGAAAACTGAGTAAGCGAGTGTTACAGTACTCTGCATGAAGGAGAAAGCAAAAGACAAGAGTTTTTAAGTATGAAGATAAATGAGTAGCCAAATCTGTTTTTTATAGAAAGAAATAAACTAGAGTAGATAATTAATGTCTTAGTCTGCCCCTCTGTGAATAATGTGCTGAAAAACACCGTAGACCTCAAACTGTCAAAGTGATCTAAGTATTCATGTCACCTTCTGTAATATTTGTTCTTTTCTCTTGAGATTGTTCCTGAACACTTTTGAGATTACATCTTCATTAGAAAATTTGGGAGAGATTAAATGGGGCATGACAGGGAAGTAAGTATTTTTCTATGAAAGAGAATAGGTACAGTAATTTACCTGTTCTAGTGGTTAAGTATTTATTGGAGATAAAATTTAAAAAACTGTAGCTGCTTATGGAATTCTAAGAGTATATTGAAGCAAAGCAAATCTTTATATGCTGGTGTTTCAGTCACCATTCCAGTTAGTCCAGTTTGTGTTTCAGTTCTGATGTTTTGGTTTTGCTTGTGTTTTGTCCAAGTATATTTTGCTGAATGGCTGAAGTTACCCAGATTTTATTTGTGCTGTGTACTTTTCAACTTCAGTTGGCATTTAATGATTGAATCATGGAATCTGTTAGGCTGGAAAAGATCATTGAGTCCAGCTGTAAACTTAACACTGCCAAGGCAGCCACTAAATCATGTCCCTGAGTGCTGTCTTTGCTATGTTTGTAGCACATGTAATAGAGATGGTAATCATTTCAGCACATGAAAACGCATGTAAGTGTAAATTAATCTCTAAAATGAACAGCAAGTACTGAAATTGGTAGTATTTCCAGTTCACAGTCTGAATACTGATTGTGTCAAATGCCAGAAGAAATTTCTTAAGATTAACAAAATCCCTTTTACTTTCAAAATTACAATTGCTTTTATTTTATTAGTCACCTTTTTTTTTTTTTTTGCTGTGGTTTTCGACTAATACTTGAGAAAATGGAGTGGAATTGCTGTTAGGGCTATTGTAGTTAATACTGATTATGCTAAAAAAGTCTTATTGCATACTATAATATTTGAAAACCCTACATACAAGAGTGCATAGTATCTGTTAGTACAAAAGCATCTGATACGCCTTTTGTTTTTAGCATGAACTATCTTCCCATGTTACAGACATTTTTTTCAAATAGTTTGTGTTTGTACTTGTGGTCTCTGATCATCTAGGTGGGGGCTAGCTCTTGCACAGAACTGCCCAAGGATATGTGCTGTGTCTGTGTCAATTCTTTCTAGGATTGAGGAGTCATGTTACTGTTTTATGTTGTCTTGGTATGAAAAAACTTCATTCAGTTTATTTCTAGCAGCTCTTATGAGGCGTTTTTTTAACATAGTGATGCCTTCTTAATAAAATCTGAGCTTTGACTCGTACTCTTTTGGAAACAGACTGAATTATATTAATTTGTCTCCAAATAAAAATTTTCCCAAATATAGTGAAGATAATGGACAAGACACTCTCATCCTTGATGACCAGGAAGAAACGCCTGATGTCATAATAGAAGAAATACTTGAAGATGACTTGGAAGGCAAGTTTCTTGATACCTCATGCTTTCAGGGTTCCACTGTCAGGTGTGATCTTATTTTTGAGTCTTGTATTATGCTGTGTGTTTGGCTCATGTGAATTTTTTAATGGTGTCTCTTTCAGTTCCTTTTGGGTTTTTTTTTGTTCTCCTGCTTAGTTTAGTTAAAACTTTATCATAAGGTCTCTCAAAAGAGGGTCAAAAGCACCATCTGCTTTGATGATTTACTTTGACTTGTGGTTATTGCAGTCCCTCTCAGAGTTTGACATTGGCTCCTGGAGAACTCTTTTGTCAGTTACCTCAGCTTCTCGAATCTTCTCCCAGGCCATTGTCCTATGATACTTGGCAGTACCAATTAGGTTCCTCAGCTTGTCAGGTTCTCCCTGGATTGTACTAGTAAGAGGGCAGCTGACAGCTCCATGAAGAGATCCTTCACCTCTGCTGGAAGTCTGAATCTGGAGTACCGTGTCCAGTATTGGACCCTGCAGTACTGAAAGTCACTGTCACACAGGAGGGAGTCCAGCAGAGCCTGCTGAGCTGGTGTCCGGGAGGTGCTCAGGGTCTTAGAGGTGCTTTCCAGCCTTAATGATTCCATGATTTTGTATGTAAGCCAGGAGAGCTGACCCATCGCTCATTGGCGATGGTGGCTGGGGTTGTCCAGAAGAGGTTGTGTCCCCCCTTTCAAGTCAGACTTTTTATTCAGATGCCATCTTATGCACTGGAAGTGGCCAAGAGAAATCTTGCCTCTGTTCTGGACGTGGCATTTCCTAGACTTGGAAACACAGTCCTGCATACCTGCTCACATTGTTTCAGATGCCAGATTGTGTCTTGTCTTTTGCCTGTGATGTGTTACAGTTCAGAGATGGCAGTGCTGAGGTGGCAGTTGTTGCAAATCTGTCTGTTTGGTGGGCCCTGGTCAGTCATACAGGTGACATGGAATCTAGATGATACTGTTCACCCTTTGCTGAAGCTCTGTGGTATACAATACTCTTGTAAGAATTGGGTTGTGGGGCTTCTAAAACCCTCTGGCCTAATAACAACCTTTGTCGAGTAGCTTCAGAAAGAGAAACCTGTCTTTTGTATCCCTAATGGAGGGAAGTACCTGCAGTACAAAGGATTTGGATGCTTAAGTCACGAGTCCTGTCTTACACAGGGTCATCTCTTGGCTAGTTCCTCGATCTTCATGCACTAACACTGAATAACTGTAGGAAAGTGCTTAGCATACCTGTTCTTAAAGGTAGGAGCCTTGATCTCTAATTTGCTTTCTAGAAGCTTTCTATGTCTTTGTTAGAGGGAATAGAACTCTGAACTACCCACTTAAATTCAGGCTACCACTTTGTGAGACAGCCTTTTGGTTTGGAGGGTAGCATAAGGGAGGTTGTTCAAAAGAGCCATTTCATCAGAAAGCAAACACGGTAATAGTTTGAAACAAGTATGAACAGACTTGTGAGATTAAAATCTATTTGAAGTAGTGTTATCATGATTAATGCAACATAAACTCAATCATATGCCTGATAATATCTGTTGGAGTCCCTTAGAGGGTGTTTGATAATTTGTGTTATGTCTTACTCAGGTTTGACAGAATTGGTGTTCGTAAGCTATGTTATAAATCCGTGCCATTTCTATATTCGGAGATATTCACAGAAGAAAGAAGCATTTGCTTTGCAGAAGAAATTGGAAAACTTTTGTTGTAGTAAGAGTTCCTATCTCTTGCCTTCAGACATTTTGGAACTAGGTAAATGGTTAATTTCTAAATGTCTGCACAGCTTAAAATACTACTTTGCAATATACATTCCTTAGTATCATATTTTTTTCTCTCCTTCCCCCCCACTCCTTTACATAGTAAAGCAGTCACTACAAAGTTCACTGACTGAATAGAAACCATTCTAGAAATCAAAATGAAAGACAATGATACATTCCTAAATCATTAAAATTATTTCCTAACCCACATGTTGATATCTTACCCACTTCCATAATCAGTTTAGAAAACTGATTAAAAGTATGTAATGGCTTTATGCATCAGTGGGTTTTTTGCCACTTTACTGAGAAGTATAGAAAAGTTTGCCAGAAATGACTTCTTGATACAAGCCGAACACCTGCTAGCCTTAAAGACACTGTTTACAGGAATGCAGGGGGAACTTCTGGTGGCTACGGTGACAAGGTTTTTTTTGTGTCTTTATTGTAGCAGTAGCACTGTTACCTGTGTGGAGGATGGGAACAGGGGAACATTATGCAGAACTGTAATAATAGTTTCAGTGTGAAATACTTTAAAATACTGAATTTAGTCCCTTTGTATTTGCTTCCATATAGGTGCTAGAACTTTCATTAAGAGTAAGGAAACTGGAATGTGGTGCCGTGGAACTATCACTGAACTAATTCCTGTAGAAAGTAAAAATCAGAGGAGGAAGCCTTGTGGTCCAATAAGATACAAAGTGTGTGATGTTGCATTGCTGAAAGTATTCCTGATTGATTTTGGAAGCTCTGTGGTTCTGATTTTCTCAGGGTATGTTTATGGAGAGAGGGGTTTTTTTGTCTGCGTTTGTTGTCTTTGTTGTTACTCAAGTTCTCTACTGCGAAACAAGTCCTTCCTCACCTTCACACAGGCAGATAACCAGATCCACAAATGACTCTGGTTTTCTTTTTGTACATATTCCCCACAGAAAAAGTGGCACTGTATTTAAGTGCACAAATGTACAAGGCTGCATACATTAAAATATTTAACTGAGACTTGGGTTGTAAAAGAGAGCATGTGAGTACTAAATGATTTAAAAAAATGCATTTCACTGAGACTTTAAAATTCTATGTTACTGACATGACATTTTGCCAATTACTGCAATAATGACTTAAAATAAAAGTCTGGGGTTTGGTTTGGGGGGTTTTAGGCATTGGGTTTGGGATTTTTGCTTTTAAGCTCGTGCTGCCTTTATTCCTATTGGCATTAGGTGGGATCCCATTGAAAGGCCTGATCCTGCTACTCTGCAAACTATTGAAACACACGACATTTGTCTGTTTGTGAGGAAGCCTGACCAGCACATTGATGCTGAGCTTGCAGCCATTCCTCCTTTAGCAGTACGGTGTTCACTGAAGGATGTTGTTCCCAAAAATGAAGTAAGTACAAACTGCTTGAAGTATTTCAGGAACTTCTTTTCTTCATAAGATTTATATTAAAGAACTTAAATATGTAATTTAAAATTGTCTTATTCCAGTATAAACAGAAGGAAACTCAAGAGTCCAGGGTGTATTTTTTTTTAAGTTAAATTCTCTTGTAAAAAGATGTGTTGCATTGCTTTCATTGGAAAGGAAACGAGCTTATAGTAGTCTGTCTTAAATAGCCTGTGGGACTACAAATGCATATTTCAGGCTTAAATCTCACTGCTCATACTTCAGGCATGCTCTTTTGTGAAGTTTAAAAACAGATTGCAAAACCGATCCTCTTATTTTGTGTCTGTCTGATAACTATGCAAGCAGTAACTTCCAAAAATCATCCAAACAAAGAAAAAAGGGCTTCAAAAATTAAGAGAATCTCTTCAGGGATTGTACTTGTTACTTAAAAATTTTTGCCACCTATTAAAAAATGTTACTTATTTTCTTTCAGTGTAACAACAAATAAAGTACTGTCAACTGTTATTCCATTACAAAAAAAGGGATATATATTGCAGTATTATTTTCTTCAGTATTCACTTTTTATTTAGGCTTGCTTTATTCTTGCCACATTCACATGGGAATGAACTAAGTCCAATACAGCTGTGCATTTTTGACAGTTGGTCAGTTTTTAGGGGTTTTTATCAGTGTGATGTTGACTGAAATTACTTTAAATAGGAGAGTTCTGGAACAATTTTCACAAGTATAGATAAAATGCCTTCCTTATTTGTACTTTCATTTTTTTCCTGTGCCTAAAAGGCACAGGTTTGCAGTATCAAATGAGGAATGCATTAATTTGATCCCAGAGAAATAAATCCAGACAGGCTTTTTCAAGGTAGATAACATGTCATACAGGATGCCGTGGAGAGCAGGAATGCGTAACTTGATCAAATTATGTTGTGCATTTGTGTAAAGACACAATAACACAAGCTTCTATTTCTGCTCTCTCAATTTATGTGAAAGTCATGAAATGTAACAGATAAGACAGTTCTGGTTTTTGTATCAGAACAATCTGAGGGGCTCTTCAGAAGAAAATGGTGGAAACTGCAATCCTTTGATCTGACTCAATTTTGTACAGTTAAATACACTTAGTAGTCCATAATAGAAAAATTCTATTCAGTGCTGTCCTGCCTGTGGACTAGACAAGTCTGACCGTGTTCTGTATTTAATCTGTTCAGATGCATCTGTGCTTTCTTCCTTTCTTCTATTTAATTGTTGTATTTTTTGTTGTAATGTTCTCTGACATCCTCAGTAACTTTCTTTCTAATACAGGATGAAGGTTGGGGAGAGGAAGCAAAGACAAAGTTTTTAGAAATGGTAAATAATAAAGTTGTTTCAATGATGGTGTTTAGAGAAGAGGATGGTGTTCTCATTGTGGATTTGAGAAAACCTCCATTTAATGAAATAAGTGGTAACATACCACTGTCTCTCAAGGATGCATTAGTTTTCTTAGATTTGGCAAGGTACGTGTCTTCCTTTAGTTCATGCTCCTGTATGCCGTAACTGATTACTGAATAGTGCTTACCAACTGGAGTTTTTCAAACAGGTTGCTTTTGCAGTGTTCCATATATTAATGTGTGATGCATTAACCTTCAGCAGTATCTGTTGATTTCCTTTTTTCACCTTCACCAATAAGCACCATGCCATACTCATTTGCATTAGTCAGGCTTCGTTTAGGTAGGGAGCTTTATTTTAGAGAATGGAAAAATTTATATTTCTGTACAAATGTTAAATAACGGGGCTAAAGGAGAAGCCCTTGGTGTCTGTCACAAGCAGAAAACCACACAGAAATGAGCCTGGTATCTGTTTGATTTTGGTGGTCGGCAGTGGGAGAAGCACTACAGATAATTGGCTGCGCCAGCTGCAAGAAGGAAGGTTTAAGCTGTACATACAAACATGAATCAAATTCTTTTTATAAGATCATTTTGAGTTTTTCGTGGGAAATTTGACGTTTGAATATAAAAGGGTTCCTTTTCAGTTAATGCTGACTTTTTTCAAAATTTCGTTTTGTTTACCTTAGGTTTAAATTACAGCTTCCCAGTCAGTTAGAAAATTGCACTGTCTCGCACTACAGTCCACCGAATATTCCACAAGAAGGAGAAGAGGTCTTTGTTGTGGTTTGTCACATTAATAGTCCAAGTGATTTCTATCTCCGCTTGGTAAGTTTAGAAATAAAGTCTGTTTAGCTAAAACTATGACTAAACATTTTAATGTTGAGCTATTTGTAGTCCACACTAAATAAGCTACAACTTTTGTTAAGTTCTGTCACTTGTTACCAGTGGTAGCATTCCTAGAATTAATAGCTGGGATTAATTCCAGCAGTCATCCCAGTTAAATTCCAGGAGTTCTTAAAATCACAGAAAGTTTTGTCAGTTATGTTACGTGATTAATTCCTTTGTGGATGTGCAGTATTTTACTGTTTAGAATGGTGATTGAACAGGGCAACATTCAATAATTGTTAGGCTCTTTAATTCACTTTGTGTATTTGTGACCACTTTAATTTTGGAGAGAAGACTGGAAAGTACACTACTAGAAAAAAATATCCCTTTAAAGAGAAAAAATGCCATTAAAAAGGAACATCTGCTGTGTATATTGTGGTTTGTTTTTATTTCAGAGAGAGAGTGTGGAATCTTTAGCTCTTCCAGAGAAAATTCAGGAGATATACAAGCATGAGAATGGTAAAAACTTGGAAATTTTCTGCCCAGTTGAAGGCCAAGCCTGCATTGCAAAACAGGAGGATGGGAATTGGTACAGAGCACAGATTATAGGTGAAGTATTGATTCTTTTGCTCTAATGCTAGGTTGTGAAATCAGATGTGGTTGTGGGTCAGAGTCACGTGCTGAATATGAGCAGTAACATCCAACCAGGATTTTTACTAGGAATTATGGTGCTACCAGATAGCTTCATGAAGTCAGTAGTACTAATTCATATTCTTTTACTGTTAATAGAGTGGTTTATACACCTGTTCTTTTTTAAACAGAGATGCAATATAGTCCATTTTCTAGAGGCGATTGAAATTCTATTACGTAATTCTTTTTAGTAATGCTTCTCTTACTATTACAGTTTGAGCTGCAGCTTAGGCTATTCCAGCCGACCTGTGAGTGTATGTGGTGTTGGTTAGTAGTTCTCCATAGTAGTTCCAAAGGGACTGAGGGGGTTGTGCTTGTGCTGAGTCTGTGTTGCCTGTATGTGGGCAGTGTAGCATGTCTGTGTGCTTACGTGTTTACTTGGCATTTATTCAGTGTGCCAGTGTCTCACAAAGTGGTGAGGTGCTAGGGGGCCAAAATGCCAATGCTGTCATTTCAGGAACCTTAAAGAACTGCCCTCTAAAGAATACCCATTTTGAATTGTGTTATAAAAATTCAAAAAAATTAATACTGGTTATCATATGGCATGAATGTGGGTTTTGCTCTGAAATTCTGGTACTTTAACCTGTATCAGATACTAATTTTTTGTTACAATAACTTGGGTTGTTTTCCTTGAAGGGCTGCCGAGTTGTCAAGAAGTTCTGGTAAAATATGTTGACTATGGCAATATTGCTAACGTAACTAATAAAGACATACGCAGAGTAAAACAGGAGTTTCTGAGCTTTCCACAAAAGGTAAATGCCTGGATTAAGCACTCAAAATTAACAGCATCTCAGTGAATGAGGGGGAAAAGACAGGGTTGTTCACCTTCTGAAATACATAAAATAAATAAAATATTAAGGAACTTCCTTTTTGCCCACCATTATGATGTGTCTCACTTAATGTGTTTTGGGTCCCTGTTGAAAACTCTTTAATTTTTTAATATCATTCAGGTGTAAATTAAATCTAATGTTGCCCTGCAGAGGAGGTATATATACAATTTGTATATACATGTGTATTTAATTCACTTAAATTAAATTTATTTCCATAATAAGCCAAATGAATTTTTGCATTCTTTCCTTTTTAAATGATAATCTGATAATAGGGCTTTCTTTAATTATATTTTTGTATGGTTTATGTCATTTAGTTTGGCATTCATTCCTAACTTGAGGAATGATTGAGTTTCCCCCTTTTGACAAGGAGGAAAACTGACTGGGAAAGAAAACGGCAAAGTATTTCTGTCAAAAAACTGCACATAAATGGAAATTTTTTTCTTCACTGTTCATTTGATAGTTTTGGTTACCAATCATAACGATGCTAAACTTTGAAACTTTTATTTGTTGATAGGTTTTTTTTAAGTTAGTTGCAGGCACCAGTAGGCTTTTTTTATCATGTCTGTGCAATAATCTTCACTGATCTCTGTACCAGTTCTATGCCTTACCGTACAGGGAGGCAAAGAGATTTTAAGCTCTTTGTATTTCAGCGAGAATGTCTCTGAATTTGGGGTTAATGCTCAGCTACTGGGAAGGGAGGGATCATTTTAAGCTAAATCAGGTTGTGGTAATGTGGAACCAGAAGCCAAGGTCATGCTGTCTTGCTTGAGTGCACAGCCAAGCCTGTGATTCGGTCATAGTGAGATGATCTGGATCTGTGTGTGATGTTAGTTGCGTAATCCTGAATTATTCTTCAGGCAATCAGGTGCAGGCTGGCTTGCATTGAGCCATTTAAAGGGGCAAATGAATGGAACAGAAAAGCCAAGGAAAGATTTCAAGAAATGACTGAAGATAAGCTTATGTTGTGTTCTGTTATTGGTAAGTTATCAAGAGTGTATTGATTTTTATTCACACCTTATTAAGTTGACTCAAATGTAGAAACAATCACTTTGATATTTAAAATAGTATTTATTTGAAATGGTTATGTTCATACCTGCTAGAGATACTCTCACTCCAGGCTATCTGAATTGTCCTCTAATTGGAGGAGACAAAACAGATAAAACTTGTTACAAAAGCTCTGTTCGTTTCTTCTCTTACAGACCACACCAGTGTTACATGATAGAAGTATTATATGGTTGTTCTGATGGGCTTGTCTCCAAAAGTACTAGCTGTCCTTGATGTTTACTGACTTTATTGGTAGCTGGGAGCGTGATTGCTGCTGCTCTAAAATACTGCTAAAAAAAAAAATTCAGATAACACTTGCATACCTTAGTAGGATTTTGCTCAATACGATGTGTTGTTCTTATGTAGCTACTTGTTTTTCCCTGTGGAATGGAGGTTTGGAACCTATCTAACAAATGGAATTATGTGTAGCAGTTGGGGGTTTTGTATGAAAATATTTTGTGATTATTGGTGTATTTTAAGTCAGTTTTACAGATAAGTGCAATGCTAAGCCTCTACATACTGTTGATGTTCAGAATTAATTCTTTTATACGTCAAATGTAATGTTGCAGAATTACGTCTTTTAGTGCCATTTTTCATTCTTCTGAAACCATAGTCTTCATACTGTTACTGATTGGCACTAATTATGTCAATATTATTCATTCACAGAAATTCTAGATAATAACATCTTATCTATTGAGCTCTTCAATGCCTCTGCTGATAATGGGAGAAAATTTAGTATTAACTGCCAGCTAGTTGAGGAAGACCTAGCATCGTACATACCTGGGTAAATACACTGTGCATAACTTCTAAAGTATTTGGAAATAGAGAATTTGTGTATTGAAATTACTGGTGTTGGTATGTCACCTCCAGTAGCTGGAATTTACCACATCTGTGATAAATTAATGTTCAAATCGCATTCATCAGCTGGTGTAATTTAGAGTGTAACTGTGCAGTTTGCCAGCTGAATTCTCAATTTAAATCTTGACTAATGTAATGAAGTTGTACCAGTGAGAAAGTTGGAGATCAAATGTTTGCATCGTAATTGTAGTGTCTCTAAGTGCCACATCTTCCCAAAGTGATCACTGTTAAGGTTCCCATTCCCAGGTAGTAAGAAAAAGAATTTGTATATTTAACCTGCACCTAAGGTAAGTCATCTCTTTGGAAGGTCTGTTGTTAGAAAGCACTTGGGTAACCAGCTATGACAGCAACAGGAGAATTGGGAGGACAGCAGTGTTGGGAAGTGTGGTGGTGGAGATGAGGCTGACGAGGATATAACACTGCTGCATTTAATTTGCTGGCTTTTTACCAAGGTAATCCATGGGCTGTATTCATGAAAATCTGTAGTTACTCTTTCATTAATAGTTTTTGAATACTGATGGAAATAGATCATTAAATGGGAAGTTTTCTTTCCAGAGGGAAATTCCTGAATTTGCTTTTTTCAGGAGGAAGCATGTAAGTGGATTTTTTTTTTAGCTCAGAAATGTAACTAAATCTTAGTAACACTTTCTTATACTGTCATAGGCACAATTTTTAGTAAGATTTTTGTAAGTTAAGCAGCCTAAACAGCTGAGTTGTTTTTTCCCCTGTCACGAAGGTATTTTGTTGTGTTCCATCTGTACTTAAATGCCTGCTCCCAGCCTTCAGTCAGTAGGGTATATTCCTTTAACAGAAGTTGCTGTGTAACACTGATCACTTGACTAAGGTGGATTTTATGGTCACTTGCTCACTGCCCCTTCTTTAGCTGGCCTGGGGAGAAGATAAACATGATCAAGGGAACTCATGGGTCAAAATAAAGGCAGAGAAATCGCTTACCAAGTACTGTTGCAGGCAAAGCAGACTTGATTTTACTTAGTTATTTCTAATTAGCATAAACATTTAATTACTAATTCAGGCATTGGTACACAGAAGACAAACATTTATAGCACCTACCCTCCCCCTTTCCCAGGGTCAAGTTTATTCCAAACACCTCTCTTTCCTCTCCTGCACTTGAGTCCCACTCAGTCCATTCAGGGAGGCAGTGAGTAGTGCAGGGAGTTGGGGTCAGGACACAGCAGTTTATCCGTGCTGCTCCTTCCTTTTCTTCCGGTGCTTTAGAGTGGACGCTCCACAGGCCTTTGTCCCTCATTTTGTGGGGCAAGAGACCCACTCCAGATCTTCTGTTCTTAAGATCTTGGTGTTCCCTGTGCTGTCTCTCCTGTTCCCTCTTCTCTCTCCCTGAAGTTTTCTGCCCTTCCTCGAGTTAGAGGTGCCATCAGCTTCACTGCAGGAGGGGCTCAGCCCTGTTCTGGGGGGGGGTGTGTTGCGGAGCAGTGTTTGCCGTGGGGCAGCACCTGGTCTCTGCTGTCACAGGTCACCCCTGCAGCCTCTGACCCCAGCTACCAGCATTGTGCCTGGTGCGCTGTGGTTTTTAGTTGGAATGGTGTTTATTTTGGGGAGTAGGGGCAAAAGGCTGTTCGTGGGGCCTTGGGGGGGTTTTGGCTTGCTTTATTCTAGCTCTTTAGAGCTCATTTGTCACACTTTCTCATGAGTGCCTCCATAAAGGCAAGAAGAGAGAAGAATGTGCAGGGATACTTCCTGAAGGAGAATAAAAATGTTACTGTCATGAGTGTTTCTGAAGTAGCATTTATAAATGTTTTTGTCTAAGCTACTACTCACTTTCATGTTGAGTAATTCCTGTCATTTTGTTATTGAGCTTTTTTCACTTTGTTTAAAATCTGTTTAAACTTTCCATTCTAATTATTTTGTGCTCTTTACAGGTACACTGAAAGAACTGAAGTACGGCCGAATGAAATATGGGATGATCCTTTAGAAGAAGTTTCTAAAACCTCAGAAGCTTTAATTCCTATAGACGTGGAACCTGTGGATGAAGGAGATTTCAGATCACTTTGTAACAAGGAGTTACATGGGAGAATCAGTCATGTTGTGTCTCCTAGTAAAATTTTTGTACAGTTGCTGTCATCAGAAAGTATACTGAAAAGGTACTAAAATTCAAATAACTTTTCTTCAGTTTAGGTGTTCTTATTACAAAGTGGTGAAGTATAGTTAGAACAAACTCTGATTAGAGTTTCATTTGACACTGTGTACTTCTTGAAGGCTGCTGACTTACTTGCCTTTGTTGAGGAAAGTACAGGAGTAGAAGAGAGGTTGGCACTATGTTGTGGCTTATTAAATAGTTCTGATTCCAAATTAAGTACATGATCTCACTCATATTTCAAATCAGTTTTGTTGTAGTAAGTATTGGCATCTGATGAATGCAGCACTGTCCGAAAAGATCAAGTCTTTCTGCTCTTTCTTCTCTTCTTCCCATTCCTTCATTAGAAATCTGGTTAAATAAAACTTGTATCCCAATCTGTATCGTAGAACTTACTATTAGTAGTAGTAGCAGGGGGTTTTCAGGATGCTCCCAGTACCCTGTTAGGAAGTTTGAAGACAATTTTTAGACATAGCAGGCTGCCTTTGATAGATATTTAGGTAACATTAAGGTACTCGTGCCTACTCTTTGAAGATAGTTAAAAGAATGTGTCATGGTTTAGTGCAAGCTGCTTATTTCTTTGTTTATCTTTTCATCATCTTGGCTGTAACTACCTAGAGTTCTATTTATGTAGTCATGACATTGAGTACCACACTCTCAAGTTGTCAAGGGAAAACAGTGAAGCTTTCAAATAGTGCCATACAAAGCACTCAGGATTGCTCACGTTAATTCCAGTGTCTAAGTTAACATGATAGGTTTAACCTTAAATCAGGATGCGTGTGTTTTGTAGCTTCTGTTTCATGTATTTCTAACATGTCATGAGGAAAAACTGCAATACTGTGCATCTGTTGGAACAGCAAAACTTCACTGTGTGCTAGTTAAACAGTGATTGACTGACTAAGCCCTTTATTTACTGCATTAAAGTTTATCACTTTTTGAATTTTAGTTTACAGGAGGAGATGGCTTCCATCTACAAAGAATCCCAGCCGCAGTCTGTGAAGTGGAAGAGTAAAATGCACTGTGCTGTTTATGTACCTGATGTGGGACAGTGGCAAAGAGGTCAGATAAGCAGGATTGTCTCTGAAACAAGTGCAGAGGTAAAGCTCTTACCATAACAGGGTTCATACTTTTATTTCTAAACTTATAAGCATTCACTGATTAAAATAAGGTCAAATCTTTGTTTCTTACTTCCATGTTAATATTTTCTCACACAGTCTCTTGTTGAGAGTTTAAGTCACGTTGTACATTGCTGCAAATCAGTTGACTGGCTCCTCAAAGCTCAGGTGCCTTTAGCAGGTATCTGGTAGTTGAGGAAGGCTCATGAGGTTGACTTCCTCTTTGTTTACACTGCCCTTTGGAACATGGCAGAGATTCCCAAGCTATAGTTTAACAATTCATTTTAGATTCCAGAAGGTGTGTGAAACTGAGGGTCACAGTAATTCCAACTTAATGATCCTTGTTAAAAGATGGAGCCGGTTGAGCCCAGTGCATCACCACAGGAACCCATGTAATCATGCAGTTGCATGAACCCTAGACTGATGGTGATGCACTGGGCCATGTGGCTATAACATTTTCCCCAGTAACCTCACACATGCTTGAAACATGCATTTTGTTCTCCCAAATTGAAAATAATGAGCACCAGAAAATGCATTTTGGGACTAGATACTTACATGTCTCAAAAGTAAGAATGGCTCTTTGATCATACAGATAATCCAGGACTGGATTGCCATTGGTTTTTCTCCACTGTCATCAGATTATGCCCAGGGGTCTTTTTTGTAGGAAGCAGAAATGGGACTTTGTGTACTTCCGTTTGCATCATCTGCCTTCTGAGCCTAAGAGCTTTCAAGCAGCTGTTTAACCCCATCAGAATAAAAAGCAACTGGTGGAGTGGAGCTATTTCAGCATTTTTTGGTTTACTAAAGTCAGTAAAGTTGTTTAACCCCCTTTGAGCACACTTGTATGGTTTGTCCCCTTGCTATGCTGTGGTAGTTGCTTGTGTTGTGATGAAGTACTTCAATGCAAAAGGCACTTGTTGATTCCTGGTAACGTTTGAAATGTTTTTTAACTTCCTCAGGGATGCTTTGAATTATCGTTTCTTGTAGATAACAGTAAGGGAGGAGATTTATTTCTGTTTCATTGTTTCTTGCATGTAACAGGTACTACTTTATGATTCTGGAGCTGAAAAAACAGTGGAGGTCAGCTGTCTAAGAAAACTTGAGGAAAGTATCAAGAACATTAGGACGCTAGCAATAGAATGTTCACTGACAGAAATAAGGTAGCCTTTCCTTTATACTGAGTAGCAGCATTAGAAACTAATAATGACATGCCTTTGTTAGCACTGATTATCCAAGATTTGGATGTGAATAAAATACTCTTTTCTGAATAAAGAAATGGGGTGGTGGCTGTGACTTATTTTATAAAAGTTTAGAGTTTTTTCTAAGGGCTGTACTGCATAGTAGTAAGCAAAAACTGTGCTGCAGAAATAAATAATATTTGCAGGATGAGTTATAAAATAGTGAACAGATTTATTTCACTAAATTCTTTTTTCCTTGGCTCAGAATTTGAGATGAATCAGATCTCATGAAACTGTACAGAAGGTCTCTTCTACACTGTTACGGCAGGTGTCATAACTTCTAGAACTCATGATCCTCCTCATTTTGAAGTTCTGGGGTTGTATTTTTTTATTTTTCCTGTCATAGAGATCCAGAAATTAATAGTGATTTCATTTTACTCTTGACTGTGATAGAGATTGTCTTTTTTCTGTAACAGTCTAGGCAGTTTTAAAAAAAAAAAAAAAAAGACCCCAAATTTTTAGTAGAAGGAAGAGTTGGTGATTACACTCAGGAGATGCCAACTTCTCTTGTACCTAGAGATTATCATTTGTTCTATGTTAGACCAACAGGTGGAAGCACGCAGTGGACAGCAACAGTGTGTGAATGCTTATCCTATTACCTAACTGGAGCACAAGTGAAAATAGTCATACAGGTTTGTAATCAAAACCAGTGGTATTTATAAAGTTTCCATCAGGCTGTCTATTAATTCAGGGTTTTTTTCTGAATATCATACCTTTCTAAAAGTCCTGAGTAGAACTTGGTTGGCTAGCTGTCTGCTCTAGGGTAAAAGGTGCTTTGTCTTCTTTCTGCTTAACTTTTGCTATTCACTGGAACATTAGAGCAGTTGGCTCCACCACTTTGGAGAGAACTTCATCTTTGATATATTTAGTTATTGAAGAACGGTTGCTGTATCTTTGGGATCACCACATGCTGACAGCCTTTATGGACAGATAAGCAAGCTTGATGAGAATTATTTCAGCAGCTACTATATTAGTTTTCAAGCCTCAGAGACTGAAAGAATCCAGTGCTGTATGAATATCATTAGTAATTGATCTCTTCCATGGTTTAAAAAAAAAAAACAAACAAACCAGGATTATTAGAAGGGTTTGATTTGTTCAGCATCTGTTGGCAGCTGCCAGTGGTATTTTAGAGTGTGTGTGGAAATAAAAGCAGTGATGAGTGAAGTTATTTATGCATGGGTTTAAAGCTCCTGCTGGAAGACAAGTGTTTGGCACTTGATTCTATTAAAAAAGTTGAGGAGAAAAGCAAGTTCTTATTCTGCAACTTTTTTTTAATGTTGTGTGTAGAACAGTTGGTAAAATGATGGGAACTGTCATATGGATTAAATAAATTTGTGTCTTCTCATGTGGGCATCAGTTGTTCAGGGATGTCTGATTGACAGACAGTACCAATAAAATGAAAAATATGTCTGTAGTTTAGAGGACATATTTGTAATATGTTTTTCAGCTCTCTCATTTTTTCCAGGAAAATGATGCAGGTTGTGCATTACCTGTGAAAATTTTTTGCAAAGATGAAACAGGAAAAATGACTGATACTTCTGAATACCTTATTGAACAGGGTTTGGCTCTTAGAAACAGAAGGTTTGGATACTTTCCTTTTATATTCTCTCAGACTCTGTTTGAGAGACTCAGAGTCTTTGTTCATATTTGACCAAACTAATAAGTAAAACAAAAAATTTGATTGTGTTCTACAGTTCTAGCAACAGAACTCCATCTTCAGTGAACTTAGTTGGTATAATGTTATTCATTGTATCCATCCATGGCACATTTCAGTTCTCTGAGTTTGTAGACAAGATGCTTGACAGTATTTTGAGAAGCCTTTGGCACTTTTTTGTGTTTGGTTTTCTTACTTGTATTATTTTATAGTTTTGTACTTTTCAAGTTCTTTGTCAGTTAATATATTGATATTTGATTGAATCTTCTAGAACTGGTAAAGCTGATGGGACTTGCTCAGTCTCCAAGGAACATCTCAAAGTACATTTTGAGGAGAACATGCAGCTGGATGGTTGTAATTCCAAAACCACATGTGCAAGAAACAGGGCTGTTCCAGAGGAAAATACCACTATTTCAGAGAGTGAACAAAAATCATTCAAGACATACGAGCCACTGCCTCATTCAGGAATGGATGAAGTGTATAAATCTCCCATTGTTCCTGAAGCAAAAATTTTCCAGGCTGTAGTGAGTTGTATTGGAGGTGATGGAACTATTTATATAATACCAAAATCATTTGGTGAGTTTACAGAGAAGAAAATACATTTATGAATCTGAGTGCACTGGGGTATCAGAATGTGTGCTAGAACACCTCTCTGGTACACATTCACTGTTGTGGAAGATTACTGTCAGGAGGTGATGTCCTTCGGTGTGAGGGGCAAGGATCTTCTGTGTCCTTAAATCAGCTTTCCTCTCCTTCTACCCTCCCAAGAAATCCAAAAACGCAATGCACTTGGATGGGCAGGTTACTTGCCTTTCTTCTCTAGGCTGTAGTGGGTAAAGTAGCAAGTGCTTTATTTTGTAATGTTGACTGATAAAGTAAATTAAATAATTTACTTCAAAGTGATGAAGATAGTCATAAAGATTCTTGCAAGCTAGCTTGCTTCTCAGATACTACTGTGGTTTTTTCCTTCAGTTTAAGCTCAGAGCACGATTTCTTCAGGCTCTTTATTTGCAATGTGATACATTCTGTATCTCACAATGTTTTCTGTTTGTACCGTTTGAAAGAGGTCCATTTTCTTCTGACAGATGCAGTGTCACTCCTCAGTTCCATGTTAGTGTATTGTGCTTTAGAGAAGTATTTACATATGAGAACACTTAATTTTCTTTTTTGTTCCACAAGTACATTTAACTACTAGATTATGTAACTATTTTTTTTCATAAAACTTTAAAATTCAGAGTACAGTAACCCCACTTGCACGAGACTGTGTATTTTTCCTGCAGTTACTGCTGTAGGCTGTACCCATAGCAGAAGAGGTTCTTCTGGACACCTGTTCTGTGTTGTTTCATGGTGTCCTACCACTGAAACAGTGGTCTGGGAGTTGTTGTCTTATTCATGCTTTGTTTGGCTCTGATATTACTGCTGCCTGGGTGTCAGTTAAAAAATTTGTAGATGCCTCTATAAGTTCTTCTGAGATTAGAATTCAGAACTACTAATTGCTTTAGAATTGGAAATGCAGCTTACTGTTTGTTTCCAGTAGTAACTCTTTTGCATATACTAGATATTGAACATACTTGTTGTATCAGTGTTGAAAAATATATTTTGGAGCAACATGTGTTTTATGTTCATACATGTGTTCATCTGAATCTGATGAGGTTTAGTGATTGAAATATTTTGCATGAATGTTAGAGACTGTTTTTAACCTTTTTATTTCGGCTTTTCCCCCAAGAAACTGCACTAAACAAATTGATGGCTGAAATACAAAATACCTTCAAAGGCCTTGGTCTCCTGATACCCTACTGCTGGAAAAAGGGAGAAGCTTGTGTTGTAAGAGGATCAGATACAGTGTGGTATCGAGCTAAAATTGTAGAAGTCAGTGGTAGTACTCTCCAGGTAAGTTTGATTGTATGGGGGGGAAGGGGGGAGGTATGTATATCTGCATATGTATGTTTAAAAAAAAGGCAAATAATCCAATCCTCCAAATAAATAATGGATTTCACATTTTTTCATTCAGCTGACCTGACTATGAAGATGTTCATTCTGCTTGAAAGTGTTGATTACTGTCCTCATTTTTACATTTATTTTAAAGATCAAATCTGTCTACCTATCTCTGTTGTTGCAATTTTTCCTCTAGTTTTCATAGTAATTATAAGTTTTCTTAAGTAAGAAGCTGCACAGGTATGGAGCTTATTCTTATTAACAGTAATCTTACCAAAGCTCTTGAGTCTGCTCATGATTTTTTGCAGATTTGCAAAATCTGACACTATCCTAGTTCACAAAATTTTTTTCTTTCAGTTTTAAGCTGATGTTGGTTATTCCACAAAAGGTAGGAATTCTTGCAAAAGAAGTTTATAAACTGAACTTCTAATCTGCCATTACCACTTTTTTAATCCTTTCTTTTTTTCCACTTTTTCACATCACCTACTTACCATCAAACCATTGTTTTTTCTTCCATAAAAGTTATGCTGTGAATGAACGCATTCTCTTACTAAACTTAACATAGAAACCAGGAGTTATTTCAGGAAAGCTTTGCATTTCCCACAGGTACAGTACATAGATCATGGTTACATAGAGAGCATTCCTCAGTGTCACCTGTATCCAACTACGTTTTACACTGGCATTCCTCCATTTTGCATCCCGTGTCAGCTCTACAAGACGCTGCCGGTGAGTAGTGGCACCCGTGTGTGTTAGTAGGGAGTTACTCACATGAATGCACTGCTTAGGCAGAAAGGTTGAGAGTAGTTGCTGGCATCTTCTCTTGCCTGCAAGGATTCAGAGAAGAGCTGATGAGGATTGTTTCAGCAAGTCTTTATCAGGATCCAGCAGATTTACTTTATGAGGGGAGCATGATTCAAAGGCAGCTGTCAGTGGAGTTACACCTTTGTGAGACAGGACACTGCACGGGTGGCAGGGGGGTACTCTGAGGTGGTAATTCATTTTGCAATAGCAGCAATAAAAAGTAAGGCCTGGGTTTCTTAATGTAGAATGGCCAGACAATCTGAAGTCTTCAAGTCCTGCAAAACTGTGCTTCTCATGTTCTGAACTTGGCTGTGTAG
Organism: Struthidea cinerea; assembly: GCA_013397865.1. Taxonomy (NCBI): domain Eukaryota; kingdom Metazoa; phylum Chordata; class Aves; order Passeriformes; family Corcoracidae; genus Struthidea; species Struthidea cinerea. The sequence goes on along the minus strand of VZTI01002181.1, from coordinate 1,503,174 downwards.
GAAACAGTCTAAACTAATACACTGTAATTCTTTGGATTATGCTTCAGATAATTTTGTACACATACATTATTGAGTACATAGTATCAGTTAGATGTGGCAAGCAGCATCTCTTTCTAAGCCATTTCAGGATCTGAAAATTGTGGGTTGCATTGCCACATAAATTTTAATGCACCAAATAGCAGATAATATTTAAATGATTGTAGACAAATTAATGATGTGTGCTTTCAAGTGAGATTTTCTCTTTAATGGTAGTCATGTGTTTCCATCTACCCTAAGAACAGAAGAATATTACTTGTTAGCATGTTAATGTGCGAGTTTCGTGCTTTTCTCCAAATAGATTGGAAACTTTTGGCAGCAGGATGCGGTAGATTACCTTCAAGAACTCCTCAAAAATGAAGAGGTTGAAATTCATGTTGAGGTAGCCTAATTTATTCATAAATGGGGAATGAAGCAAAGTTTTTGTTGTCTTTTTGCTTTTAACTGTCATTAAGAATGGTACATGGAGTATAGCAGTAAATGTATTTCTTAGACAAAACAAAAACCACAACTAAACTTATTTCTCCTGTGTCTTTACCTTTATTATAGTTTTCAGGGCTTAAATATGTCCATTAGAGTTAGTGCTGTTTTTACACCCTGTTCATATGGAGTTGTTGCTCTGACAAGTAACCTACCTATCAACAGCATAAATTGTTCTAAATTCTATTTGAAGTGATAAAATTCTGACATAATTGAGTGTGGATGTGCTTGAATTTATTTATTAAAATTATAGGGAGACACATCATCTGTATTGTCTAAAAACAAGGCATTTCAGGCAGTTTAATGGTAAATTGTGAAGGAGAAGGGTTGGGGTGAGCAAACATGGGATGATGAGCAATTGGTGCTGCCATTTCAGAAAGAGATATTCCCATTTGTGTTATAACTGATATTAATAGGCATCCTGGTCTTGTATCTTTGAGTGTTGTGTACATCAACATGAGAGGTTTGAATTCTTGGTCACTGTTTCTAAAACTTCAGTCCCAGTACTGACTATTACAAGCCTGTTTTGTCCTGTATAAATAGGAATTACCAGATAACCCGTGGGGCAAGTTGTCCATCAGCCTGTATTTTGGGGGGATGTCGCTTTCGTCCTTCATGGCATACCAGAAGTATTGTGTTGCTGAAGATTGCCAGGACATACAAAAGCTGGTGAGACTTGTGTGTGTGTGTGTGTGTCCCTTTCGCTGTCGCTGTTCTAACACTGGAGAGATTATTCAGTTGCTTGCTGTGACCTCGGAGGATTTGTTACTTTTTTAATATTTGTGTGGTTTTGTGCTGTAAGCAGCAGCAGGGCTGAGCACACAGGTCTGCAGCACAGCACGGGGAGCTGCGATGTGCTGATAAGGCTCTGTGGAAGAGCAAATTGCCAAGAGTTTGTTCATGGACGCTGTAATGAAAAGAGATTTTTGCACTTCTCTTTGAAGTCCAATTAGGTTTTGTGTTGTTCTAAAATCTAAAACACTAGGAAGAGGGTAATATTTTTATCACTTGAAGGGATTAGTTATCCATAGAAATATATCCAAGGATGGAGTAAATTAAGTCAAATATTTCATCATAAACCCAGTGACTTCTAGGGGAGTTACCTAGGTTCTTTATTCCAACAGTCTCGGACACTTACCTGATGCTCTTGAGGGGAGGATTAACATTTCTACCTAATTTCATTGTCTTAAGACAAAAACCCCCTACATAAGTTATTTCTCTGTATTTAATTTGTTTGTTCCTTGAAATCTGAGGATCAGGTTTATTTAAATTGCTAAGACTTTGTTACTGCATTTTTGTCTTAATTCTGTTTAAGTCTGCCAATGTACTTTTATTTCCAATGTACATCATTGCTTGAGAAAAGAATTTTCCAGTACAGAGTCTGCTGCTGTCACTGCTGGTGTAAGGCTCGAATTGTCTGCCAGTGGGCTCATGATGCAGTTAGAAAAAATCTGAGCGTATATTAGAACTGAGTAACCATGGAAAACCTAATTGTAAATCCGTCTCTTGTGGCATTGTCATAAAGTTCAGCCTGTGACACACAGCTTTCAGCCAACTAACTATGGATCTGGAAATGAGATTTGTACCTTTAACATAAAAATTAAATTTGGGAAACAAAAATAAAGTTGTGAAGAAGGTTGCAAGCAAGAAGCATTCAGAAAGCCTGAAGTGCTTTCCTCAAGGAATAATAGCATTAAGTAGATCCATTCTGGGAATAAGTGACTCAGAAAAATTTGTAAGAAAATGGGCATCAGAAATGTTCAATTGCAGACCAGAAAAGAAGCAAAGCATCCAGAACTTGAGCTGAGCCTCGGGAACAGCAGAAGTGCGAAACAAGCAGCTCTGAACATGTTCAAACATAACCAGCTCTGGTTTTAGCTGTAGAGACTGAGCAGCCTTGCTCACAAGCCACCTAAAGTACATTGTTTTACATAACCATTATGTATTATTTTATTCTGTAGTTTTGTAACTTTATTTCACAGCTTCAAATCTGTGATTTTGGGGTAAGTTAAGCTGATAAGGACTTTATTCTATTTCGTGAGCCTTGCAACTGCTAATGGTGGCTTATGCAGAGCTCACTGCACCCGTTGCTGCAGTGTGTCACTGTCTTTGAGATGCACTTCTGTTGAGCTGTACTGATGAGTTTAGGAGCTGGTCTTTGTTAGCATATGGCGATCCTAGCTCAGGCATTAGCCTGAAAAATTCCTGGTAGGCAGTGGGATGAGGGAGAATGCATCAGAACCTCCAAGTGTGCTGAGCTGTACAGCAGTGACTCTCATTCCAGGTGTGTGTGTCCAGGTGTAGTCAGGTGGCTCCTGACAGTTTTGCAGAAATCTGGTGTTCAGTTTATATGTATCAATGATTTAGTTAGACATCCTTTCTTCACATGCAGGAGTACCTACTTTGAATGGAAAAAAATTATTTTTTCCTAGTTAAGTCTGAGGAACATAATGATTTTTTTGTACTGCATCCTGTCAGATCCTGCAGGGAGAAGAAAGGGTCATAATTTATTGTTTCATTTTCCAGTTACATATGTTGCTTCTACTTTTCTCTTTGCTTGGGGCATAATGAAAAGTGTTCAAGTAAATGTGTAAAAGCGTATTTTGGAGAAATTGTACATTTTGTTATGCATCATGTTTTAAGTACAAGAGATAATAGGAGCTCTCTTCATGACCTATGATCTAGCTGAGCTGTGTGCTCTCTGTCTTTCTAAAAGTACAATTTAATGCACCAGGGTTTGTGGTGAACCAAATGCAGTAATGACATGTAGAATTCAAACTGTAAAATACATGGTTCTAAAAGAAGATACACTGGACAATGCTGTGCTGCTGAGAAAATCTGTGTCTGTACTTTATAATGTCTGGTTTTTTCATCAAGGGCATGCTTGTGTTTATTGTTAATAATAAACACAATGTGTTTATTATGATACACCTTCTACACCTTCTTAGGTAACTCCTTTGAACCAGAAGTCACACCTAAGTTAGTTCCTATTTTGTTACTCATTGTGATGCTCAGCTGAAGTCTGTCTTGGTCTAGGGGGTATTTGAAGGAGACCTTTCGCCTTCGTACCTGTTGCAAACACTGCCTTTTCCAGGAGAAATCTTTCCTGTCACAGTTACCCACTTGGTGTCCCCTAAGGAGGTAAGTCTTCTTGTCAGCTTGTCATATGCTGTAGTCCCATCGGGCCGCTGAAAAGGAAATCACAGCTGGCAATCTTAGAGCATTAGAGGCTGCAAAGTGGTCCTGAGCTATTGGTGCAGATGGTTGTGTGGGGGGGGCAGCTCTCTGAATGAACTCTTAGTTGAAATAACCTCATAGGTGGGGGCAGTGAAACATTAATCATTTCTCTAGAAAAACGAATTTAAAGCATTACAATATTGCAGTCTGGTACTTAGCTTTTTTAATAAGAAAATAGGTCATTGAATTTTAATGTGGTGGAGCAGTAATGAATTCTGTGTAAGCCCACACAACTTCCTGGAGTTCTGGTAGTCTCCCAGGCAAAAGGCAGAATGTCATGTGCATTGATCGAATAAAAGATTCCTGTGTGGACTTGGAATGTTGAATGATGAAATAGAGAAGAAAGGGGAGCAAGGAGGTGCTGAGCCTTTCAAAGATGGGATCAAGTAATCTTTTAATAATGGTTGATCACAGTTGGAATTCCTAGTTTCTAAATTAACTGCAAAAATAGTAATATCAGAGCCTTTTCTTTAAATAGGTTTATATTTGTCTTGATTCTTCTGGGAATGTTACAAAGCGGTCTGCCACAGAGAGAGCTACCAGCCATGACTCAGAGAGCCTTAATAAAGCCCTGAAGTGGTGCAATAAAATTGTAAAGACTCTTCCTCATCTCACAAACTTCAAAAAAGGTACACTGTGTGTTTATTTTCCCTGTTGTTTCATATTCTGAAAGCCTGAATTTCCTTTTGAAGAATACTATTATTTCTGTTTGTATGTATCTTTAAATAAAAGTTTTGGAGAGGAAGGAGTAACATCACACTATAATTACATGATACACTGTATATGTTTTTACTCTTCATTAAACTGAGGCTTTTGTGTCATTCTGCTCTTCTGGAAAATGATGGACAGAACTCACTCCTGATGCCTATTAGAGTTATGAACTAACTTCAGATTGCATTTGGCAGTAATAAAACTTTTCCCTAAAGGCACCTGTCACTGAAGCTGTAACTGTGAAAATCTTACTAAATCTTCAAAAGACAAATGTACAGAAAATCATGTTATAAAGGCTTAGAAGTTGTGTGAGCCCTAAAGAGCAGCACTTCAATGTCCACAGATGTTGGGCCTAAACTAACACAAAGTATGGCTGTCTAAAACTTGATGAAGAAAACAGTTCTTGCTCATACTTCATTCTACCAACTAATAAAACTCTGGGTGAGGTTTTAGGGAGCATCTGCCTCCTGTCTTCCAGACTTGTGTCTAGTCTCTTGGAGATCAATCTGTTTACTCACTGGATTGTGCAAATGAGTCCAAGTTGAAAAGTTTTAACTTTAAACTGTTTGGATCACTTATCTTTTCACCAAGCAATTCGCTGTTATTTCTCACCATTGCCGTGTGAGGTAGAGAAACTCGACTTAAATTGTATACTAGTGATGGGATTGGAATTCAGAGAGATTTGGAGGATGCATGGAACAAAATCATAGCACAAATTTGATAAGGAAGAGGAGACTTAATCTTGGTCACAAAGTGAAGTGGATTTTTAAGGTCAGTTTTCACTGCACTGAGTACTGTGGGGCATTATATGATGGGTTGCTTTTTCTTTCTTTTGCAGAGCTGCCTTGCCTTGCAGAGTATGTGGATGGTTTATGGTATAGAGCGAAGCTCCTCTCTATTACACAGCTTGTCCCTGTTCAGATTCTGGTTCAGTTTGTTGACTATGGTACTTACTTAGTTGCCCCAACAAGCAGGTAAATAAATAAGAAAAAGATGCATGTAAAATGTCTGTGTGTATGTATACATTTGGATTATAAAATATGCACTTACAAATAAATGTATGTATTTTTACATTTACTGTTAATTTATACATAACTGCATATATGTATTGTTTATCATAATTTGCCACTGGATTTCAGTTAGAGAGAAAGTGGGTTGGCTGGTTAAACCTGTCTGCAGCATGTGGGGTTTTGCACCTGCTTCTCTGTTTTGGGTTGTTCTGAGAAGCCCATTATTATAATATCAGATTTCTCCGTTACCTCCAGTTACTTGACCTGTGAGTGGGCTCAGGTTAATCTGCTTCTGCACCTGAGAACCTTACTCAAAACAAAGCTGTACAGTTTGTGTGACTGCAGGCTGCACAGAAGACAGCTGGGGAATAACCTAATGGATAAGGGAGTATCTGAGTGGGACACGCCCTGCTCTGCCTGTGTGGGAAATGGAAGTTCAGATCCCTGTTCTGTGCTGTTCTGAGACACTCTAAGAACAGATGTTAGCCGAGTGTCTCAAACATCCCAGGCTTCTAGGGTTCCCTAAGCTTGTCTGAATTTGTCACACATACACATTCATATGTATATGGATGGTACATAGTGCTACAGTACATACATAGTACCTGTGTATGCAGTATGTATGTGTGTGTATAATAATAGGTACAATATATATAGGCTTGCTCTCAAGCCCATTGGGAATGTACACTTTGTTGCTGAACATAATGCAAAAATGGGGATTTGAATAGATTTTGTGCTTCACAGTCTGTTAGGGTCTTGGGAGACAGTGTCTTCTGTTTCAGAGTTGCATTTCCTGCTCTGCTTCCCCATTCCCTTGCTTCTGGGATAAAAAGATAGAAGAATGGGGAGATGATAATGTAAACCCTGCATATCTATTTCCAATAGTGTGTCTAGAGCACGTTCAGGCGTGAAGCACTTGGGACCACAAAGGTTTGTGGAGCTGCATTGTGATGGTTTGCACTTGGATTCCTGTGCTCAGATCTGTGTTCAGCTCTTGGACTCCTCCCCAAGCAGGGTACTGTGGGATGGTCTCTGATGCTGGGCTGCTTTTTGATAGTTCCTGTGCTAAGTCCTTCAGAGGGCCTAGCCCTGCCTGAGTTGTTGGGTCTGCTGTTGGCATGTCCCCATAGAGCAGGCAGTCCAGTCCCAGTTCCCACACCATAAATGTACTGTGTGAGCCATTCAGCCATCCTGATGTCCTTACAGCAGGTGGATTGCTGTGGGCAAACGCTTCTCATTTCTGTTTCAGGTTGCGTCACATTCCTTGTCATCTGCTGAAGTATCCAGTTCAAGCAGTACGAGTTCTGTTGGCTGGATTTAAACCTGCTTCAGATGACAAAAATGTGGAAAGAATTCCTTATTCCCCAGAATGGAGCCTGAAAGCATTGTGGACCATGGTGGACTGTGTTGAAGGAAAGCGTCTCTCTGCTTCCATACTTGTAAGAAATGTGCTTTTGGGTTTTTTTCTCCGAGTTCTTGCTGAGCCTAAAATTCTTACTAGCGCTCTAATTTCTAAGTCTTCGTTTTACTGTGAACCCTCAGTTCAAAATTGAAAACCATTTACCATGAAGGAATGCTAAGAGAAAATGGTGCGGTGGTGTTCTTAATCCTGCAAACACAAAGTTTCAGAGCATTCCTGTTACCTTAAAACCAGTTCTCTTTACTTAAAAACAGAAATATTCTTTGTCCAAGCGGAACTGTGAATATACAGTGAGTGCAGCGAGTAAAATCTTTTGAGTATCAGCTTGAGATTTAAGTAAATCTGTAACTGTCAAAACTGTCAACTTTCAGACTCTTTCACCAGAGGTCACCATTTCTTTGTACGGAGATGACAAAAACCTGGTTCATCTGAAGCTGATAGAAATGGGACTTGCAGAGTTGGATGAGTGACATGTAAGTACAGTGGCCATGAACTACAAATTTGTACCATTGGGGAGGGATGATTTCAGAAGTTTTAAGCAAAGTACAAACTGCCAGTAATGTGGACAACTAGAGTTTATTTCAAAAAAAATCCCTTGTGTCCACACTTCCATTCTGTTAATAAAGTGTTTGATATCAAAAAAAAGCTGTTAACTTCTAACTTCTTTACATACCATTACTGAAACCCCCAGTTTTAAGAACTTGCAGGTACTGAAACAAAGAGTCCTAAGGTGGTACAATTATAAAGAGCTTCAGCTGCCAGTGAGCGGAGAAGGCAACTTGCAGATGTGTGGCAGTGTACTCTGCCCAAACAATCAAAATTAATCTTCTTTATTTTCTGCTTTTAATCTGGTTCTTGGTGGTTTCTCAGGGAAACATCCATGATAACATATTGATGTCCACGTGTCTAGACAAACATGGAATGTTTGTCATTAAGAGCTTTATACTGTGTGTTATCCATGGGGAATACCAGAGACTTGGATTTTCAGATTTCTTGGACAAGGCTGTTATGTTGTATTTTTCCTTCCCATTTAATAAGCACTCTTCTAGCTTAGAAGAGTGCTTATTAAATGGGAAGGAAAAATACAACATAACATCATTCTAGATGATGTTCCTAACACTTTCTGATCTTGAAATAGTGAAACTATATATCCACATCTCAATCTTTTCTGGCCTTGGAGCCTTAAGTATTGTTCTGTGATACCCTTCTCATAGGAGTAGATGGAACTAAATGCATAGTGGTAAAGAATTAGATCAAAAGCTGATGCTGGACACTTTTTCTTGTATCTTGTTAGAAAACTTGAAGGGAAGATGATAGTTTTATTATTGTGACATAACTCTTGTTTGTGTTTCAGGTTTATTTGGTGACAGACATCTCCATCCAGCACCAGACAGGGAGCAAGCAGTTGGGGATGCATTACTGTCTTTGTTCTGAAACATGTTGGCATTGTTGCTGGTTTCTGTTTTCACTTTCAGGTGTTGTTACACCTCTTTCACTTCAGGGTTTGGGAATAAACAGTTTGGTCAGCATGCACCTGAGAGCTTGTTTTCCTTTACTGTTGTAGTCTGTGAGGTTTCTTGGGGTGTCTCTCTATTGTACTAAATCCTTTACATCATGGAAAGCTCAGCCCTTCCCAGTCTCTCCAAGGAGACCTTTGTCTAGATTATCAAGGAAAACACTTAACGTGATGAAGACTCCACAACCTCTCCAGGCAGCCAGTTCCAGGGCTCAGTCCCCCTCCCACTAAAGCAGCCTCTTGCTGTTCAGAGGGAACCTCCTGTGCTTCAGTCTGTGCTCCTACCCTCATCCCCTGCCATACATCTCTTCCCTCAAGCTCCTGTGAAAGCAAGGGTCCAAAGCTGACCTCATTGCCCAGGCACACTGGGACAAGCAGTGGAAGGATCCTGCCACAGTTTCAGTACCTAGTACTAACCAGACATGTTCTCGGTGGTGTTGCAAATGCCTTAGATAGTTCATGCTCATTTTCAAAATATTTTCATTTTAAAAAGACCAAAACCCCATTGTTTATCACCCATCGTGGAAGCGACTTATATCAGAGTTACATCAGACCTGTGCCTCTCCACCCAACCAGGTAACTTCTGGTGTGAGTGAGCACGGTTCTCATTGCCACCCTGGGAGTAAAAAAGGGCATAGACAGAGAAAGGACAGAGCTTGCTTTCACTGAGGAGAAAAAGGGGAAAGGGGGCAGAGGAGACAAGGAGAAGAGTCTTCTACTGTGTGAGAGAAGGAAACAAATTTTTCAGCATGCACAAGAATGGAGAGTTAGAGCAGCCAGCCTAGCAGCAACCTTTTGATAGTAGATACTGCAAAAGTTTAGTAGACAAAGTCAGTTTAAAAATACCTGTTAGGTGGGAGAACTGGATGAGATGACCTTTGCTAATTTTCTGGTGTTTCTGAGTAGCTTGGAGAATGAACCTGTCCCCCACGTTCACCTGTATTAGCCCTACGAGCATAGAGGAGCAGTTTATAGAACAAACACTGCAGTCTGCTAATGCTGTTGCCTCCCAACTCTGAGATGAAGAAAATAGGATGATGAAGAAAAAAGAATGGCCCAAGACTGCCATCCCTTTAAAGTCAAGCAGTAAGTAAACTGATGTCTAAAATAAGGTGTAGTCTGCAGCTGTTCTAATGTTCACTGACAGCTGATTTAAGAAACACCCTTTTAACCCCACACAACTGAATACTGAATCATGAAACTGTTTCTTAAAAGTAGAAATGGGAAAAAAGAGTTAGTAAAAGCTCTGATGTAGTAGCACCCACTGAAAAATAAATTTATTTAGAGAAAACTATAAATAATATATATACAACAAGCTTTAAGCATGTTCACTTGTTTACAGGAATGTACATTATTTTTGCTGATGTGCTAACACTTCAGCAGTTTTGACGTGCTCTACACCTTTGTGTCCATGATAATATTACCATCCTTGTCCTTTACTCTGACTCTCCCAGAGACATACTTGGTTTCCTGCTGTCCATTCATGTACACAGTCTTGACAGTCCCATCTGGATACTCCCGCCTCTTGAACTGTGCTGTGTGGAGTTCTCGCTGGCCATTATTGAATTCTATAGTTTTGCTTCCATCTCTGCATTAAAGGGGAAAAAAACAAGGATTATGCATTGGTGTAAGATTAGTCTCAGAACAAACATCAAATACGTAAGCCTAAATAAAAGACTTTCAAAAAAAACCAGTATTTGTGGAAAAATCTAACTTAATGATCTCAGCTGGTTCATACTCAAAAACCTGGTTCTGCAAAACTGATCTGACTTATTTATACTTCAGAGCCTCCACTGCACTTTACCTGCACTAACTCTATCACTGCTGGAGTCCAAGGGGAGTTTAAAATGTGGTACTTTGAGCACTATCAGGTAGCAGCTGTCAGTCACACCTGCTTCCCGTGCCAACCACATTCCTAGATCTGTTTCCTAGAATTATGTACAAATCTGAGAAGCCTCTTAGGTTAGGGTATGAGACAATACACACTCTTCATGCCTCTTCCATGCTACCAAAAAAAACCACCTCCCAAAAAAAAAAAACCAACCAACCAAACTCAAACTCAAGTAGGAAATACATGTTCACAGTACAGTCTAATGAAATAAACTTTCAGGAGGTGTAGAAACAGATCTGTCACCATATGGCGCCCCTGTCACTGAGCCCCAGGTGTTCCCATCCCCTGCCCAGGCCAGGGGACCTGAGAAGGAAAAGCTCACCGCTGCACACGAACAATGGTGCCATCGGGAAAGATGCTTTCTTCTTGGCCATCCGTAAATAAATTCTTAATTGTTTGATCAGGGAAGGTTATTTCCTTCTTGCCATCAGGATAATGCTTCTCTGAAATGTATTTTGCGACACTATGCTTATTACATAAATACACATATATGGGCAATAATTCTGATGGTTGGGTTGGATGATTTCTTTACCTATTTGTCCATTTGAAAACTGCAAGACCTCTAAGCCATCAGAGTATGTTGTGTGAGTAGTCTTGGCATCAGCATAGTAATAAATCTGCAGACAACCGTTCAGATTTAGTGTAACTAGTGAGAAGTTTTAAATGAGTGTACACATGCAGATAAATAAGTATTTATTGAAAAAAGCACATGGAGGATACCTACCACTGTTTGATCAGGCATAATCTGCTTCACATCCCCATTGAAGAAGGTTATAGTTACAGTCTTCCCATCAGAACCCACTTTTTTCCACGTTCCATTTGGGAAAAATACAAGGTGACAGCCATTTTTCAAAACCTTCTCAACCTAATGAAAACATGAGAGATGTCACTATTGAGCCCTCACACTCACATTCTCACTCATCTTTCCCAACAGCTGTCTTCCAGAATTTCCAAGTGCCAAGCTCTCATCTTACCTTTCCATCAGGATAAGCAGTTTCTCTCTGTATCTCTTCAGTGCCTGCATATGCAGGAGCAGATAGTAGTGACATGTGAGCTTCATTAGGAGAGGTGTCCTGAGATGACAAGGAAAAACTCAAATCAAGCGTTGTCTTTTATACACTTGTATCCCTAGGCTGACAGGTATTTTAGGAAACAAGGAGCATCACAGAAGGAAGATGAGTATGGCAAGGCATAAACAATCTGCGGTTTAGGCAACTCCAAGTATAATTCTAGTGGTACAAGAGATGGAGACTGAGCACTCATTGGTTGTCTGTGGTCAGTTGTAGTCTGGAATGAAGTGGAATTCAGTGATGTGCTTTAGCATGGTGCTCAATTCCCTTAAGACATCACATCATGGTATGAAACTATCAAATTCTCTAAGTGTAACCTACAGCAATTAATGTAAGATTTAATTAAACTATTTAAAAGATCCTTGCACAGTTGCCCTACATGGAGCATATAAATACCCATCTTTCTTTAGCCCTCCCAAAAGGTAAAACATTTTGTAAACTTCAAAAGAGCAGGAGATCATTACTGTATCTTTTTTCCTGAGCCAAAGAATAATGCAACTACTAGACAAGGATCAAACAGTCCTCATTGACTGGTACATAGCTATTTTCTGGTATGACAATAAAAGCTGAAGAACATAAAAAGATGAGTCAACAGCCTCATCAGTCACCCTCCAGCTACTCATTAACTTTTCTATTTTAGGCTTTTTCCTCCCCCTTTGAAAATCAAATCAAGACACAGGACTTACTACCATAAAAGTCTTAGAAGAATCTTCTAGTGCTATCATTGTCTCAGAATTGTTTCTGTCATTAGCAGGTCCTGATGCAGGTGTTCTAGGAAGTTTTCCTACTGAGATACATGCAATAGTTAAATTGGACAGAGAAATTAAAATATGGTTTAAGTGTTACAATTATATAAGAGGTCAAGCTGTACAGGACACCTACATTTCTTAACTGCAGTAGCAACTGAAAGCAGGGTTATGTATTAAAAGAATAGGCACATGACAAGAAAGAATCAATCACTGCCACTGCTTTGTGTGTCAGCAAGAAGCTACAACTGAAGAATCATTGCAACAGGCATTTAATGCACTTTCTCTCCTATTTCATCTCTGTAGATTTACAAAGGATTTTCCCCTCCTAGGATTTTAGACAACATTATAAGTTACACCTTAAAATGAACAAAGGAAAATGAATATAAGCTTTTAACAGGAACTGATCAGCATATTTTTCCACGTCTCTCCTATCAAAGTACCAAAATAAAACCACCTTCCTCTAACGGATAACATGACGGTTGCGTGAGCTGTCAGAGGTGTCAAAAAAGTACCCTGCAGTTATTTTCCCTATGTGATTATCCCTTAGGAAGGCAGACAGCCTTTGCTCCTAACTGTGAACAAGGAACACCTGCTACAGCATTGCCCATATGATTACAGATCCTGGTAACAGAAGGTTCTAAAGAGACACAGCAGCTCTGATGCTATCAACACAGCCATCTAGACATTTGGAAGAAATTCTTCACCGTCAGGGGGGTGAGGCACTGGAACAGGCTGCCCAGAGAAGCTGTGGATGCTCCATTCCTGGAACTGTCCAAGGCCAGGTTGGATGGGGCTCTGAGCACCCTCATCTAGTGGAAGGTGTCCCCGCTCATGGCAGAGGGGTTGGAACTAGATAATCTTTGAGGTCCCTTCCAACGCAAACCCTTCTATGATTCCATGATCTAACCAACATCTGCAGCTTGGAGAACACCAGGAATGAATGCCATTTTTGATTAGAGAAAGCAGGTTCTGCTGTGCTCCAGACCATCAAGTATGACCAGAGGCATTTTCACTCCAAAACTGGTCTCATCACAGCTTTCTCCAGAATCCCACCCTGTGAGGTATTTATCCATATGCTCAAGCCCATGACAGCTCCCACTCTATCTCCTTTTGAGGTGGTGATGTGCTCCACAAAGCAAAACTTCACACTCATTTTATTTTAAAGACTTAACAGAATTCTCTGACTAGACAAGTATTTTTACCTTTTGCCTGTGAATAACTTCTGCCATTTATCTTGCTGCACTTCTGTACTGGAAGAAGGGGAGACGCAGTTCGACTTTTTGGGCCTCTGTTTGGTAGACACTGAAAGAAAGGAAGTATTTGCCATTTATGTGACATGTAATCATAACTGTTCATACAGAGTCAACAAAATTTATACACCACATGACATGAAATTTACTGGAAGCTTTCTTCACAAACTATACAACTTTGAGAACTGGTGAGCAGAAGGATTTGTGTGATGTAGCCCAAGCTGCACTTTGGAGCTCTTCCTCCATCTGTTCCCTCGCTACCAACAACTCTAGAATGTTAATTTGGTGCAAGCAATCCAGAATAATAGTTACAGTTTCAAAACTTAATATAACTGCTTTAGACAATTGTGAACTGCCTGGTTTGCCTGCATACGCAGGATCAACCAGGTTTGCCTGGTTGATCCTGAAGGTGCCGACGTTCACAGGTTAGACCCCATCAATGTTTTTTCTTTCATAATTGCACCATTTTTAATTTCCAAGATGTGCTCCTCAACAAAAGGGATGCTGCACATTGTGAGCATTGACATTTGGAGAGAAAGTGACGTTAACAAAATTCTGTGTCTGTCACCACTAGTGTACTCCCCACATCAGTACATTAAAAGTAAACAGCTAAATTGTAGCTATTACACTCCAAGTAAGTAACACAAAATTCACAAGTGTTCACACAAATGTATTTAAAGCACCGAGATTAATAACTTACAGATTCTGCTCTATTGAGAGTCATCCCAGAATTTTCTATTTTCTTCTTGCTTCCAGCAGCTTCTACTTTTTTCCAGGCTTCTAGACGGAACTTCTCCATAATTTTGATTTCTTCTTTTAGCTCCAAATTCTCATTTACTAAAGCTTCTATTTGATCTTTCAGGCGTCGATGGGTGGTTGACCATTTTGCCTCTTTTCGTTTTAAATCTTCCTGTAACTCTGCAATCTGCTGTTTTAAAGCCTTAGAAAAATGCGTATTTATAGAGTTTTCATTTTTAATATATTAAAATATATTTTAGTTTCTAATAGAAATACAAGCACAAGCAAAAAAGGCACAAGTGGCAAAAAAGTCAGATCAGCTTAACAGTGCAGGGGGTGAAAGGCAGGAGAAGTTTTCCTCCCTGAAAGAGTGATTATTTACTTTAGACTACCAACTTTATAAGCTCTACTCCAATCACAGGAATTGTTTTTCTTGCTTTCTTGGCATTCTTTACACCGCATAGATAGGCCACTACAAACACACTTGAGACAGAAATACAAAATCAGTAATGCTACCCTTGGAGGGCCCTTCAAAAATCTTGGCACGGGAAAAGAGGGAGGACACAATCACACAAAACACACATAAATCTGCCTAGACAGTTTAGCAAATGCCAATTCAGTTTTTTGAAGTAAGGAAAGTTTGTAGGGAAGGAAGAGAGAAATCGCTGTGTGGCGTTTAATACGGCTTGTTTATACATCTCATATACCATACACCCTGACAATGAAGGAACAAACAGATCTGGTTCCTTGCATCCCTGATACCTAAAGACCTACAAATGATAATAGAATGTAACTTTGAAAATTGTAGAAGATTACTACATAGACTGTACAAGAGTTATAGACAGAATAAAACCCTTGTGGAGCTCTTGTTTGCACTTTGATCCACTACCATGAACAAAAACTTACAACTTAATATTTTAACTTCAGTAGTTTTGTTTCAAAGTTCAAGATCATTCTATCAGTCACAAGCAGTTTTTAGTACGGAAATGTGACAGAAAGATTTGTTCATGACGAGTTTTTGCCTTAAAACCAACAAACAGCTTTGTGAAGACTGTAGCTCCCTTCCTCAATTAGAATAGTTTAGATTGGAAAAAAACTTTAAGATCATGGAGTCCAACTGTTAATCCAGCACTGCCAAGTTCACCACTAACCCATGTCTGCTAACAGTTCCCATCTTGAAATCACTTGTAATCTTTCAACTAAGTTAGAATTTAGCTCTTGACTGCCTTTAAGTGAACTTACATGTTCCTGTGTGGACTAGAATAATATATTCTTATACCTGAATTTCATCACGTTCTTTTTTATCTGGAATTGATCTAGCTTCTGTGGTGTATTTTTCAAAAACTTTACGCTCCTTTTGCAGTTTTTTAATTTCCTTTTTTTTATATTCTTCTATTTCAGCCAGTTCTTGGGCTTTCTTCTGCTCAAAGTCTGCAATTTCTTTCCTATAATTATGAAACAAAGTTGTTGTTTTAGCCCAAATCTCCTTCATATCTCATGTTAAGAAACAAAGTGAAGACTCAGTATTATGTGGTCACAGATTGCAGTTCAGCGTCTCTTACCCCCAGGAAGACTTACATATAAATGATATTACTTATTTAAGGAGTAAGAATTGTCACACAGTGGGTGTTTGAAGTCCAACAATTTATATTTTTATATCTTCTAGTCAGAAACATTATCCTGAATTTAGAAAAGCTTTGGCTAAAATCTTGCTACATTCTTCAAAACATTAGAACACCATCCCCCAAAAGCACCATAGAAAAAAAATCTGCTAATAGGAGGTCAAAAATTAAACATTAGCCAAAGACACAACGCTGTTCCCAAACAAAATAAAAGTGGCTGTGGTAGGAACAGATGTGCCCCATTTAAGTCATCAGAGGTAGTTATTCTGTTCTATATGCCACTTACAAATGCCCCAGTTCAAATTAAAAGATTCCCCGTCTGTACACTCAAATATACAATCCAAAGCAAAAGCATCAATCATGTTAGCATGAAGACCAGTTCTGCAAGGTCAGTTTAGGATCGTGTTACCCCTCAGAACGAAAGTATACACATTTACCCAAATACAGCCTTTAGGGACATCATATTAACTGGGCAAGGGTTATTGATGCTATAATTTCTGTGTAATAATTACAGTTTAACTTACACACAGAGCAACAACTCGTTTCTAGACCTATCTCCACTGTAACTGAAGCACATTAATTGTTCACCTGTGCTGTTGGTAACTGGACTTCAGGAGAGTCTGCAACACACCATGTAAGTCAATGCAGCAAAATGCTGCAATTGAAAATTACCTGATACTTGCCAAGGCGTGCTCTCTTTCTTCACGGAGTTTAGTCAGAGTTGTGTTTTCAGCTCGGAATCTCTCAATTTCAGTTTCCAGCTCAGCAAGTCTCTCTCTCAGTAGCTGGGATGGAACAGTGTTTCCTGTCAAAGCACAGCCACATGCCCATCATCTAAATGGCATCCATAAGACTGAAGTAAACAATTATCACAGACCAGCTTAAGAAATTGTTAAAAAAAAAAAAAGACAAACCAAGCAGTACTATTTTAGACAGTATTAATATTGCAAAAAACTTCTACTATCCAAGTAACACAGAAGTTACATTTTAAAACACTCTGCACTGTTTACTCAAGTACCTCAAATAGAGAGAAAATCTATCACTTTTGTAGTATTTTTAAGTACTGAATGCATCTTTCATCTTGGTAGAACCAAAGCTGTACTTGGAACTGGAATGTGAAGGGCTTCACATCAAACCAGAGAAATAAAATGATGGTATAAGGGTATAATGAGTGTATATAGTACATGTGTAGGTACATACCATACATATGTTCCAGGTACATGTACACAGTATGATGGCATGAGGTATATCAAACAGGAAAGCTTATGGTTGTAAGTTTTTTCAAGTTTTGGTCACAACAAAGTCTGTTTACACCCGTCCCTGATGGGAAATCTATTGCAGAGGCTAACAATAGGGAGGGATTTTGTGGGCTTTTCTCCCATCCCAGTTTGCTGTTCAGTCACTACTTAAGAATCCCCAGGGTTTTGGAGTCTGAGTATGCAACAGAATAGACTAAACACTGACGTTGCTGTGTAAGTGGTTGCCTTGCTCACCCTTAAATACTCTGAAATGCTGTAAAAAAAACCCCAACCCTACCCCTCTTCCTGCAAGCTTTTAGCAGCCAGTTTTAGACAACCCTACGCAATCAATTCTCCAAAAACAATAAGCAGAAGTAGCAGCTTTCATATGAATCCTAGAATATCCTGAGGTGGAAGGGACCCACAAGGATCATCAGGTCCAAATCCCAGCCTTGCACAGTATATCCCCAGGAGTCACACCATGTGCCTCAGTGCATTGTCTGAACACTTCTTGAACTCTGTCAGGCTGGTGCAGTGACCACTTCCCTGGGGAGCCTGTTCCAGTGCCCAACCACCCTCTGGGTGAAGAACCTTTCCCCAATATCCAACCTAAACCTTCCCTGACTCAACTTCAGGCCATTCCCTTGATTCAAAGGCACGTACTCCACAGCAGGTATTGTAAAGTAAGGTCTGTGTTTCACCCTCGGGTCCTGTCACTGGGCACCACAGAGAACAGATCAGTGCCTGCCCCTCCTCTTCCCCTCACACAGAAGTTGTAACTGCAATGAGGTCTCCCCTCACAGTCTCCTCTTCTCCAGGCTGAACACACCAAGTGACCTCAGCCACTCCTTGTATGGCTTCCCCTCTAGAACCTTCACCATCCGTGTTGCCCTCCTTTGGACACACAGTTTATTATCCGTCTTATATTGTGGCACCCAGAACTGCCCCAGCACTCGAGGTGAGGCCGCCCCAGTGCAGAGCAGAGCAGAGCAGAGCGGGACAATCCCCTCCCTTGCCCGGCTGGTGATGCTGTGCCTGATGCCCCCCAGGACAGGGTTGGCCCTCCTGGCTGCCAGGGCTGACTCACGTCCAACTTGCCACTGACCAGGACCCCCAGGTCCCTTTCCGCAGCTCTGCTCCCCAGCATCTCACTCCCCAGTCTGTCCATACATCCAGGGTTGCCCCACCCCAGATGAAGGATGTGGCAGTTGTCCTTGTTAAATGTCATCTGGTTGGTGATTGCCCAGCCCTCTGATTCGTCCAGGTCTCTCTGCAGGGCCTCCCTGCTTTCGAGGGAGTCAACAGCTCCTCCCAATTCAGTATGGTTGGCAAACTTACTTAGTATTCCTTCCAGTCCTGTGTCCTTTATGAAGATGTTGAAGAGCACAGGTCCTAAGATGGAGCCCTGTGGAACCCAATTAGTGACAGATCTCTAGTCTGATGTCAGCCCCATTCCCTGTAACCCTCTGTGTCTGACCTGTGAGCCAGTTGCTCACCCATCACACAATGTGCTTATCCAGCAGAACGCTGGACATTTTGTCCAGACGGGCACTGAGAAAGATGAAATCAAAGGCTTTACTGAAATCCAAAAAGATTACATCAACTGGTTTACCATAAAAACCTAAACAAAATCCTACACATGCACTGGAACAGAGTCTGAAACCAAGATCACCTTAGAGACAAAATATTTAAATACTAGGTCTTGCCATCATGCTTTCACTGAACAACTGCAATTTTAATCATAGCAGAAGTGCAACATCTGCAGCAGGGGATTTTAGAGGCAGTCCTCCACAGACTGCAACCATATAGACGAAATCAACTTGGGCAAAGCAGAAAAATGAATCTCCATTTCCCATATTCCACATGAACTGTAGACACTTTACTACTCTCAGAAAACACAGACAAGTCTGCCACTCCCTTATATTTCATAAGAGGAAAAAGTTAACCTACCAGTAGGGAATAGTGTTACCCTACTGTGGTGTAAATCCACTGTGGTGGAAAGGAAGGTACCACTTCATTTTCAGCTTGCCTTTGGTATTTTCCTTCATTCAGAAACAATGATCAAGCAGCTCCAGACCAAGTTACTTCAATGAGCTGAAGCCTCCAGAGGGAAGGAAAAAAAAACTCCACGCCAATTAAATAAATAAATTTTAAAAAGAAGTTTTCACCAATCAGAGTCATTCTGCAAGCTGTGTAATTGTTAGACCTGGCATCAGACATGCAACCAGAGGAGATGTAGGGGGAGAATAGGGCCATTTCTTCCAGCATAAGTCTGTACTTAAACCCTTTGGTGTAATTTCGGGTTGGACCTTAAACACTAGCAGGGAAGACTTGTATGACATGCCTTCTTCACCACTTCCTACCAGTTGCTGTTCTCTCACCTCCTAGCTCTGGTTCCACGTTTGATTTGGTTTCACGCTCTGGATGGCAGCTTGTCTTCTGCTTCGGCTTCAGTGAAGGAAACAGTTTCATCATCAGGTTTGATACAGGAGGTCCATTTGAATCACTGTCCACTGCAGACTCTTTGGACATTTCATCTCCTTTCTTTGAGGCAACTTTTCTCTTTATTGCTTTATCTGGGACAGTACTATCATTCTTAAAGGAAAAGTCCATCTGCAAAGGTATTTTAGTACATTTTTCAGGTAAATCACTGCTAACATAATTTTCATCAAGATCACTCCATGTTCTTTCATCATCAAACTCAAACTTATTTCTACTAATACATGACATGCTTCTGGGATCATCTGTAGCTTTTCTAATCTTTTGCTTTGACAGTGCACTGCAATCTTTGTCCGATAAGCCAAGGTCAGCATCTCCATTTTTGCTCTCTTTGCTGATGTCTGTAACAGAACTTCCACAATCACAAAATTCTGGATCACTTTCTCTATGGCTCACAAAGGCTGTCTTAACATCTTTGTTGTCATGCTTTAATGTGGCCTCAAATTCACTCTCAGAATCTGTAGTAGCATCATCATTGCCCTCACTTTTATCTTCATTTACAATCCGGGGATTAGTTTTTAAAGCAGGAGCTGCTTTCATGGAAGAAGCTGAGAATATTACACCGTCTGTTTTGTCGTTACACAGCAATGGATACTTTATTCTAAAATCTGTTCCTGAATTTGAGGCTGTATGCATAACTGGGCTATCATTTATATTTTCCCGTGCCACACAGTCTGCCCTTTTACTTCTCTCATTTGTAAGTTCGACAGCCAGCGCCTTGACTTGCTGCTGCTTTGCCTTGATAGGAGTAGAAGACATCCTACGGCCTTTTAAAGCTTGCTGGTCTCGCTCCAAGATCCTTTGCACAAATGAGGAATTACTTGAGAAAGATATTTCATCTGCAGCTTGTTCTAGGAACAAAAATTCATCTAATTCTAGGTTCTCTTTTTCTTTTTCCTTTTCCCAGTTCTCCAGTTTATTCTGAAATGAAAGTTCAAAAGACAGTTCTGAATCTTTTACAGGGTGACCTATGGGACATTCAGAATTAGAAAAGGCACTGGCCAGTTCTTGAGACAACTGAGACTTTTCTGTGCCAGGTAATTTGTTTTTGATTTTGCCAATGTTAGACTTAGCAAATTCTACTCTGTTCTCTTTATTTTCTGTTTTGCTGTTAATTTCTGATGGGTAAGAATCTCTCATCTGTCCAACATGATTTCTTCCTGACTGCATTCTTGTTTCTAATGGCAAGACATTTCCTCCATTGTGATTCCTGAGTACCACTGTCTTCTGAATGGGACAACATTTTACTTTACTGGGGTGGTCGTATTTTTTACACGGTGCGAAAGGATTTTCAGAAACCAGTTCTTTGCCAGGAGGCACAGTTTTCTTCTGTATTTGTGATCTGTCCACTTTAATAACATTTCTGTCATCTGAAGTCCTTTGCTGAAGTTTTGAGGTGTTTTCTCCAAGTTTTGTCATTTTAGACTTGGCATTAGTGAATCTTGTTAAACCTTCTCCTCTTTTCAGGAAGGGTCTCTTGATCACCGGTTTTTGAACACCTGATCCATTTGTCTCCTGAAAATGAGTAAAGAAAAGCAAACCATGAAGTGTTAAAAAGCTCCTTACACAGTTTGAAGATTTCTTCAAATAAATCCCACATTTATTAGGAATTTAGATGGTACATTTCTACTGGATTTCTGAAGACTTAAGTGGAATATTTGGGGCTTATTATTTTTAAGAATATGAATGCTGCATTCAGTGTTAGCTTTCCCTGCTAGCATCTTCCTTGTACACTTTTAAAGCACCTACCACATCTTGGCACAATATATAAAGAAAAATAAAGATTTTTACGTAATAATAAATAACCTGTAACTTCTGGTTTTGCTCCAGACGCTGTTTTTCTAGTTGTATCTGTTCTTCCAAGAATTCTTCAAAAGTCTGTTTCTTCTCATGTATTGTAGCTTTAATAGGTCTAGAATAATTACAAAAATAACTCTTATAATTCTGTATAAAATAACTATGTTTAACATCACTGGTATTCAAAGTCCTAAGGTGTAATTGCATAAAAGATGGCAAATTCTGAGGTGCTTTAGGCATTAACGTAATCTGAGAAATGCATTTTAACACTACATGTTTATCCAATCCCTGCAATAGTTAATATATGTATCTAAAAGACACGATATGCAGGTTTTGTTGCTTTTTCTTTCACTGCTTTTCTTAATGACCCTTTCTTTCGGACAAATCACCAAACTTCCACGCATAGTTTAGTCGCGCTGCCAACTCCTACAGTATCACCTTTCCAGTCAGGAATGCTACTGAGATTACGCTCCCTGTCTCCCCCTTTGATACTCCTCCTCCTTCCCATGAGTGCTGGGTCTGGCTGGCATGGAGTGAGCTTTTTTCATAGCTCTGTTTTGGCTTTGTGACTACAACAGCATTGGTAGCATAATAATATTTTAGCTATTACAAAACCCTGCTTGTACAGCATCAAGGCTTTCTTTGCTTTTTCATACTGCTCCCCAGCCTAGGAAGCAGGCTGGGGGTGGGCAAGACCTACCACAGGGGAGACACAGCCAGAACAACTGAGTCAAACTGACCCCAGGGCTATTCCATGCCATGCAACATCAAGTTCATCAGTAAAAACAGGGGGCTTCATCTTCCAAAAGCAGCTGTTGCTCAGAGACCAAGTGGGCACTGGTCTGCTTGTGGGACGCAGAGCGTGACTGCCTGTGTATCACTCAGGGCTTTTCCCCTCTTTCCTCTACTTATTAAACTGTTTTTACCTGAACTCCCAAGTTTCCTCCCCTGATACCCTCTTGCTTTCTGCTCTGGGAACAGTGAGGAGGCAACTGGATGGGTGCTCAATTGCTGGCTGGGCTCAACCCACCACAGCCTGCAACAAGCACTTCTTGTTTCTGTGATGACCCAGCAGAGAAGCAGAGCTCTGAAACAAAGCCAACCACTACTGCCATTCTATCAACTGCATCTACAAATCTTTTGCCATACATGAGAAGGCTTCAGCCACAAGCACTATGATGAGCCTTAGCCATATACAGACATTTCATAGAATCATATAATCACAGCATGGTTTGGGTTGGAAACGACTTTAAAGATCATCTCATTCCAACCCCAGTCCCCCTGCCGTGGGCAGAGACACCTTTCACTAGCCCAGGTTGCTCAGAGCCCTGTCCAACCTGGCCCTGGACATTTCAAATAATCATAACTCCTGGTAGTAAACTGAAGTCACAGCCTTGCCCTCCTGCCTCACATTACTACTTTCAGCACATAACAGTGGATAGGAGGTTGTAATGAATCAAACTGGGAACAGCAACCATAGCTGCTTATATACCCAGCTATACTGAAAGGTGCTTCTAAGATGTCACTACACCAGGCTGCACACACACCTCTGCATCCAACACACAACATCTCATCTTTTACAGCACAAGCAATTCCAAGCAAGAGCCTCTCTTACCACAGGTCTCTACAATACCTCAAAAAATCAAATCCTTTATTCAGAAATTGCACAAATTCAGAATATCAGATTCTTTCAATCAGGACTCAGAATTCAACCAAACTTGTGTTATTTGATAAAAACTGCATAATCATGGTCTGAATTACCTTTCCTCTGTATTAGTCCATAACTGTTCACCTCCCCTGGAATTTTCAGAGACATCTGCACTTCCCACAACTAAAGGATCAATGTGATTATCTTCACTCTCCATTAATAATTCCATCTTTTTTTCTGGACACCACATATTTTTTCCTGCGAAAGCAACAGAAGTGGGTTTTTTCATCCCAACAACAAATCGTTCTCAGCACATACTTTAAGCAGCATTCAGGTCAGATTAAAACCAGAAGGGAGTTTCATGGCCATGTGATCTGAATTTCTATATAAAATAGCCATAAGATTTCCCCAAATTAATTCCTATTTGAATTTGCACTTTCTTTTTACATGAACATACAACTATGCATTAAAAAATTTCCACAGACCTTAAATAATCCATTCTGATTGTTAATCTTTGCTATTGTTAATGTATGGCTTAAAAAAATAACTGAACAAATTTTGACATCTGCTGTACTGACGAGCTTTCTTATCAAGCTTCTGTTTCCCTCACATATATGCACAAATTGAGAAGAATTTGATTTTTGGCTCATGCTGATTTTAACCAAACTCAAATGGACAACAACTGGAACACTCTGAGGTCTGTAAGCTGTCAGCAAACCAACCAATATATCAAGTAAACCAACAAAAAATCATAAAACCTTCAAAATAAGTAGCAGAAAATTATTCTCAGTAACAAGGGAGGAAAAAGTACCACACATCAAGTTATCCTTCTGTAAATGACTAAGCAGTAATGTATTTGTCTTCCTTGTTTTTCAAACAATTTGGCCTTTTCAGAGACACACACAGACCTTGCTTTTCACAAGCAGACACTTCTGAAAGACTGTTCTTCAAAGATGAGGTGCATTCTCTGTTGTTCAGCTTTTGTAAAGAATTGTCATCTTGTGTATGGGAAGAAACAATCAGAGCACGAGCTCCATCTTCAAAGATATTCAGATATCCAGATGATGGCAATTGAGGTGAAGTTGCTAAGCCTGCTGAATGCCCAGGTCTTAGCTTTTGACTTTCAGCCATTGTAGTATAACCTTGAAATAAGAAGGAACAAAATGGTTGTGTCATTGTATTTGTATTACAAAAACACTGCTCGACAGCAAAGAAATGGCACCAAAGGGCAAGATTGATCACCCAGCCTCCATCCTTATGTTACTGCTCAAGAACAAATGATTAGGCAATCTTGATTTTCTTCTCCTACAAGAAGCCCTAATTTAATCTTCTCAGGTAGACAGAGTGACAGACAATCATTTCAGTCAGGTTGGACCAACACTGCCAAGAGCAGAAAGTACCCCTGGCTCAACTCTAAAAGCTTTTCCCAGCCAAGAGCTGTCCCCTCTCCTTGCACCCAGCAAACAAGACTGGAAAACTGATACAGGTTACAAGTCTTTGTTTTTAAATACAGATCAGTTCCCCGTTCTAGTTCAGTTCATCACCTGAATGTGGTATGTGTGAGCACAAACAAGGAGATACCACTTCATTTGGCTACACTGAAAGCTTAAAGCAATCAAAAGTACTGTGAGAAGCAGCTAATCAGAAAGGAAAGTAATTGTTTTACACTTTAATACATGTACTTTGAAACAAGGGCTCCCATCATAGCACATATTGATCAAGTCACAATTACAGTTGGCATTTTATAAAAACAGGACAGTGTTCCTTCTTCAGTAGCACTCAACTTTCAGGCACTGAAGCAATGCAGCATTTATCTTTGACTAATCAAGTAATCTTAAGATGAAGAACACAGAAGACACTTTCAGATTTTAACTGGAACATGAGATTAAATTTTTCAGTTTATACAAAGTACATCATGTGCTTTCTTTCTCAACTTACCAAGAGCTGCTGGCTGGCCAGACACCATGATAAGTAGCTTCTGCTGCTCTTCCATCAGCCTTTGAAGTTGTTCCATCTGTTGTTTCTTTAACTGCTCCTGTTTCTGTTGTTGCAATTCCTTCAGCTTTTCAAATGAAAAAATAGATTTATTAGAGGCTAGATTTATGTAGAACGTACCACAGAATTATTTTGTTATAGACTGTCAATAACTTTCTAAGAACACTTAATAATTCCTCTTAAGATACCAATAAACCAGCTAATATTTATTTAGCCACTGATTAATACTACTGCCAATATTTTAAAAGTGGGTAAGTATTCTCCTATCATGTAAAATACAGGAGAAAACTTTCATAGCACCTGGTAATTCGTGGAATTCCAGTCTGGAGACACACACATTCTCTCCCTCTCTCCACTCGAGTGAACAGACATGGGGATTTATGTACCTGCCGGCAGAGTGGGCAAGGACTTCTTAGACCTTAACAGCAAGATCTATTAAAGAGCTGCTGAACACTTTCAGCTAACAAGATTTGTATCCAGTAATTGGGAAGAGCTACTAGTGAACAGACAGCCACTTACAGTGGATTGATTGACATGCTTGCATTAGAAAAAAAAACAGTAAGTAACATAACAGCATTATATTTCCAGGCCTTTTTGCCCTGATGACTCGGATACTTTATCAGATTCAACACTAACATCTCTCTTCATCTAAACGGAACCAGGTATATGAATGTTCACACCTACTCTGAGAACTAACAAAAGATGTTTCTATAGATACAAGAACATTCAACTCCACTGTGTTGTGAATACCTGTGGTCAAGCATCATCGCTGTAATGACCAGCACCCCACTTCCAGAGCCTCAAGCAAAGAAACATTGTAAAACTGTGTGCACCTTTCCAGGTAAAATGATTGTGAGAACAATTTCATTTTAAACTGGAACTTGTGCCACCTGCAAACAACAGTAGTTAGACTCTCAGTAAATGCACATCATGAGGAGGACACCAACGTTTATGTGAGTGTAACTGTAATTTAGGATTTGTTCTTTAAGCTTGCTGTGGCCTATACGTTGCTTACTTGCAGGCATGACAAATCATACGCAGGAACAAAATAAATCTTAATGAATTTATGTCAAGGAATTCTAGAACTATTACCTGTTCAAGCTTTTGTAAGAGTGGATCGCTGTGATTGGATTTTTTCTGATCCACTTCCCCATGGACTAAGTCTGGTTTAGAGCTTTCTTCGTTTCCAGCTGCTGCTGGAAAAGGTGTTCCAGTGGTACATTGCTGAAGTGTCTGAGGGCTGCCAGACTCTTCACACAGGGAGTCATCACTTACAGAACAGCTGTCTGAAACATGCAACACTTCTTCAGGTAAAGCTGTGATGTTTTCAGGTCCAGGTAACAAATTTTCTTTCTTGAAGTTCAAACCAGTAAAACTAGGATCTAATATGACTCCAGCACGGGAACCACTGAACATCCAACGTGCACTGAAGTTTTGCTCACCACTCAGATTTTCAACAGTTGGCATCTTGCAAATTGTATTCCAATTTATTTGCTGATCAGCATTAACACAACAATATTACATCCTGTAAGGTTAAGACAGTATAACTTTCAAAGTTCCGGGTAGCTGGTATGGACGGTTATCTATCTACTTTCAGCACCTAGAAATTAAGCAGATAAATGAAATAAGAAATCTACAGTAACAGATCCCTAGCAAAAGAAAGTTACTCTCTTATAACCAGCCTGGTGCATTTATAAAAATAAGCCACAATCAATAGAAACCATTTGGACAAGTAACAAACACTTTCTGTGCAGAAAATCAACATAATCTAATTCTTAACTGTCATATTTATTTGAGTGCAGTTAATATAATCTCAAATATCATAAAGCTGTACATAGTACAGCCGTAGTATTGAGAGGGATTCAGATTTTTTTTTTTAAACATTTGGAACAAAAGAAGTGATTTAATGAGCTGAGAGATCTCCGCCACGTGACCTTCACATTAATGCAAACTTTCAGATATATCCATCTAAATACAAACATTTTACTGCACAGATTTCAATGCAACACTTATCATTTTCACATCTTCCTTAGTTCCTCACAGAAACTCCACAACTGTGCTGCCTGTTATCTTCCCTCTCCCAAAAAGCTTCTTTAAAATCTGTCGAAAGGAAGTTTAAATACTGCAACAAATCCTGCAAGTGCCATAAACCATGAAAAAATTCATGTATGAAGGAGACCCAAAGTGATTTCCTCACTTAGGAAGAAAAACAGACAAAACTGCTGCCGATGGCAGTGTGAAAGCAGGACCGGACCACACAGCTTCCTCAAACTAATCCCAAGGCAAGTAACTCTCTGCCTGTGCATGAGGTGTGTCAGGGGGAATACAGAGGAGAGAAGGGGCCAGGGCACCAAGGACAGACAACCACAGCAGCCCCGGTTCAACAGTCCTGCTAATCAGGAAATAACTTCTTAAAGCTTCCTCATTCCCAAGAGATCAGTTCATGCCAGCTCTCACTTAATTTTCCCGCAGTAAAAAGGCTTATGCTTTCAAACAACCAGAGTTTGAAACCGCGACGGGGAGAAACAGCGAAATTCCATTATAGAAATGTTTTCCGACTGCCTTCTGTTTTGAGACGCTAAGCGAAGTTTCCCAGCGAGGTGCAGATTCCCGTAGGTGCAAATTCAGGCCTGCAAGGTTCGCGGTCTGTTTTACCCGTCACCTTTCGGAGACCCTCTGGAGGCCGCCTGCCAGTCTAAACCTCCCCATGAAATTTACGGCAGCAGCACCTTCGTGCCAACCGGAGCGTCCACAGCAGGGATCTGGGAAGGGGAGGAGGGACAAAGGGATCCCCACAGATGTCGACAGTGGGGAGACAAGCACAGCCAGGCTCCTCAGCCCAGCCGAGGCGTCGGGCCCAGCGCCCTCCTTCCCTCACCGACACGGACACCGCCCTCACAGAGCACGCCCCAAGCGCTCCCCCGGCCCTGAACCACCCGCACCACGACAGCTCCGACCCGCGGGCCCCCGCATATAGCGAGGCATCAGCCCCGGCCCCGCTCCTCAAGCCGCTCCCTCAGCTGCGCCCGGCTCTGACTTCCACAGCCTTCTCCTTCTATTACAAACCTGCCGCCATCGCACAGCCTCCCGGCGCCACAGGCGGGCACCGCCCCGGCGCTCTGCATGCTGGGAGCTGTAGTTCGATAGCCGTAGGGCCTCCTCGCAGCCGGCCGGGGAATGCAGAGGATTGGGACTACAGCTCCCAAGAGCCTCCGCGGCGGGAAGGCCGTTGATGGGCATCCACAGGGGCGGCTGTGCCCCGGTTCGTGCCGGGGCTGTCCGGGCGGGAAGCGGCGGCGGGATCCGCTCCGGAGCCGGGACTGCTCCTGGCTCCCGAAGGCACCCCGCAGCTCGGGGTGGCTCCCGGGGCCTCCCCGCTGGTGGCCCTTTGCAGAGATCTCCTGGGTCAGCGCCGCTCTGCTGCTGGGGCGAGGCTGCGGGCTTCCAGTGTGCTTAAGCTGCGGCTACTCACACCCTTTTAAACTTTAAATAGCAGCAGGGCGGGAGGAACGCGAAGATAAATGGGCAAAAGGCACCCCCCGCTTTTCTGACGCTTTGTGCTTTAGGCGTGCTCTGTCTTACTGAGCGAAATTGGTGTTTTCCTCCAAACTCCAGAGAGCGATAGAGCATCACGCTCCAAAGTCTTGGGGAGCGTCGCCGGCTGCGTCCTGGTCCTGCAGCTCTTGTGGGCAGGTACAACACCGAGCTCTGGGCTGTACAAGGCCAGGACAGCCTTTTCAGGTGCCTACTACTAGTTTTCATTTTCGCTGTGTGATAAATGAGTGAATGATAAATGTTGTCTTCCGCATATAGGATTTTAACATTTTTATAAGTGATGATGTAGTATGTAGAAATAGTGTTAAGGTGAAATGTAGTTAAGTACAAACGAGATTAAGGTAAATTGTAACTTCGAAATAGTTGTAATATGTTAAGAAATGTATTAATAAACACATAGTAATAAATGTCTTTTGAGTTGAGAAACTACAGAGCCAGGAACCAAGACATCTTAGAGAAACAAGGAAGATAAACCGCATGCATCCCAGGAAGACTGTTATCTCATCAAAACTCACACCTCCCAAGGAACCCGTCAGCTACAAATTAGGCTGGAGGCTGGGGAGGCACCGGAGAGGGGGTGCCTGGCTTCAATTCTGAAGCTATCCAGAGGACCGAGGCGGCGGCGTGCTGGCGGAAGCGGGGCAGAGACCGGAGACGGGGGAATAGTTGAGTAAAGTGTAAATAACTTTCTGGGCTTAATGAATAGGTAACAGTTTAAGAGGGTGCTTAAGTCCACAGTAAAATGAATGGAGGGCGCCTCTGGCAATATTGCCAAGCGCCCCAGCGCTGTGATATGCCTTTGTTCTACTAATAAATGTTCAATATTACATTGCTAAAAATTTAGCTCTTAAATTCATTTTTCTCAGCTGTTTATTTCTATAGTCCCGTAGGGCTCTTTCTGCTATACTCCCACCATTTTTCCTGGACTTCTGTTTAGCAAGTTACAAATATACTGTCTACAGGATTGTCCTCAGACTGGATTCTGCATTAAAAGTGATAAGCTAATGTGCTAGAATATAGAAGGATTTGTCCTAATGGCTTTCTAAACCACAGCATCACATTCAGTCCCTTTGACATCTTTAGTAAGAAAATACTAGTAGAGGGGTTTGGGGTTTTTTCCAGTTTACTGGCACACTTATGGTCTTACAGGACTACAGATTATTGATGGTCTATTGTTGGTTGATAATTTTTTTTTTTTTTTGCTCCCTCCATGTGCTAAAAATATAATCCATTACTGGCAGCGGTGTTGACTCTGTGGTTTGATCATGAAGTACAAGCTTGACTGCTTGTGTGAAATCCTTTTGAGGATATTGAGACCTTAGGGATCTCCAGCAACATAAAATTGTAAGAATTAAACCAGTGAAAATTGTCACCAGTTACACTTTGCATATCTTTCTTATTAGATGCTGCAACAACACAGTATTCCAGTTATAAAAGTGTTTATTAGCAGTTAATTCTGAACACACACGTTAAATATAATAGTTTTAATTCAAATACAAATTCTGATTTTGAATTTTGGACATTTTGGCATTCAAAACCAGTAAAGCCAAACACTGCTAAAATTCCTTAAATTTCATTCTCTAGGGAAATAGGAAAAAAGGGGCTACTATCCACCTTTATTGGTGCCCAGAAAACCTGCAGGGGTTAGCATCTCCATGTGCATGTCTCACTGTGGTTCATTTTACACAGGCTTTTGTACTTGACAGTTCTGGCATCCGCCCTTGTTTGTTTGCTTATCTAAAAGTGACAGTTTTAAGGGTTGGGGTCTTACATAACTTGTGGTTCCTTTATTCTAGGGCTACAAACACACTACATAGCTCCTATCTAACATATTCATCACATTCACCTAACTGCTGTTATGCTTTTCTATAACGGTGCTTTATTGATTACATTCTTCTATTTTCTATCTTTTAAAACTAAACCTATGACTTTGCATTTTTCCAGCCTTTTGTGACAGCTAACATGCCTCTCCCTTCTTACCACTTTAGCCTGCTAGGGCTGGGTCTCTGCTTGCAAAAGTGGCTACAGTCAGACACAGCAGTCACACTTAAATCTTTTGCTAATTCATACCTATGCTAAAGTGATTATGTCACTTACATCAAGTGAGGCCTGTGTTTCATCAGGACCATCCCCAAGAGTCACACCATGTGCCTGAGCGCATTGACCGAATGCTCCTTGAACTCTGTCAGGCTGGTGCTGTGACCACTTCCCTGGGGAGCCTGTTCCAGTGCCCAACCACCCTCTGGGAGAAGAACCTTTTTCTAATACCCAACCTAACCCTCCCCTGACACAGCTTCAGGCCATTCCCTCAGGTCCTGTCACTGGGCACCACAGAGAACAGATCAGTGCCTGCCCCTCCTCTTCCCCTCACACAGAAGTTGTGACTGCAGTGAGGTCTCCCCTCAGTCTTCTCCAGGCTGAACAGACCAAGTGACCTCAGCTGCTCCTCATACGGCTTCTCCTCAAGGCCCTTCACCATCCTTGTGGCCCTCCTTTGGATGCTCTCTAATAGTTTAATGTCTTTCTGATATTGTGGTACCCAAAACTGCACATGGGACTCAAGGTGAGGCCACACCAGCTCAAAGCAGAGCAGCGACAATCCCCTCCCTCAGCCGGAGAGCACTGTGAGAGACAATTTTGAAAGCTTTACTGAAATCCAAAAACATTACGTCAGCTGGCTTCCTTTGATCAACTAGGTGGGTTACCTTGTCATAAAAAGAAATTAAATTTGTCAAGCAGGACTTTCCCCTCATGAACCCATGCTGGCTGTGACTGATGACTGCATTATCCCATTTTTTGTGTGTGTGTGTGAGCAGAGAGTACTTTTATGCTAAAAGCACTGCTAATGCACAAAAACCCAACCAAAACCAAGAGCCACAATATACAGGTATATAATGACCTGATGTGCCCTTTGAGCTGTTATCTACCTGACCTAAATGCACATACTACCATTATAGAGTTGCCAGTTCCATCAGGTGTATAGTGTATATAGACATAGGTAAAATCGTGTCTCATGGTGTTGATTTTCCAGGTTTTAATGAAACCCCAAATTCAAATGGATTATGTTGCTCTCTCTCCTTGACTAAGTACTTCTTATTTTTTAGCTAATAATTTATGTTATTCCACAGTAGCTGGCCATCTGATTTCCTTTTTACTGCACTGAAGAAACAGTGCATACATTGAAAACCAAATAGGTCAGAGAGTAAGAAAATAAACATATTCCTTAAATGTAGTGTAGGTAACATGCTTTCAATCTCAGCCTAAAATTACCTCAGGGTAATGTGTTTTGTTGGAGTTTTTTTTTTTTTAATCTGAAACCTTATCCTAATCATCTCCTCTCAACTTGGCCCTTGATAAATTAATCAAACCATAATCTTATATCAGATTGTGAAGTGCTGACGTCAGTGCCATTTAAACATTTCCTCTGCATTGTCACCGTCTCTTAACTTATTCTCTTTCTGCACTACAGCAGAATCTTTCTGCAGGCTTGATGCAAAGAGTTTTTTTATTGACCTTGTAAAGGCTTTGGCACAATTTTACCAATAATTTTAAAGCCAGAAGGACCTATTGGGTAATTAAGTTATTTGGGTTATTCTAAAGAAAATGTTCTAATAAATGTTTCCCCATTTGCACATACATAGGGCAGAAAAATGTGAATTAGGAAATTAACACAAGTACTTCAAACAGTATCTGCTTTCCTTTTTTTTTTTTTTTTGCAGTCTTTAGTGTAGGTGTTGTTTATTTATAGGAGGATAGAAGCTTCATCAGAATTTGCAGTCTATGTGGAGCTCTCATTAAGATAGAGAAAAGGCATTTTTGTTCCAAATGGCCTCTCCAACAGAGAGGGAAGTTTAACATCAGATGTTTTTGCAAAGCACAAGAACTGCATTCCTTTCACATTACCTTTGAGCAAGCAGTTTCTGATTTCTTCTGCCTCATCCTGCAGGTCCAGGATGAATTTAGAGGGGCCAAGTATTCTATAGTGTCAGTTCTGTCCAGTTATCTCACAAATAAAACTGCTTGGCCTTAGGTCACTCTGGAAAATCTACATCACCGAGCAGACTTTTCAGAAATATAAATAGAGTAAAAGTCTTTACCCGTGACACTGATACAAACCCTCTGGACGAGATACGGACACGGTGTACTGGGATCCAAACACTCCTTGGTGAAAAAAATTTATGACTTGAATGTTCTGTTTTACAAGCATATGTTCTCTTCATACTAGTCACTGTAGCGTTAGCAGTGTGTCTGCATCAGTTTGGCTTGGAACAGTAATGCAATTCTAAGCCAAATCAAGAGCTGCCTGAGGTTGATTAAGTTCTCAGAGTAGTTTTGAAGTGTACCCTCTGCATGCCTTTCAGAGAAAACTAAACTGTGCATTGTGCTTCAAATAAGCTTAATGGGGGCATTGTTTTTGGCTTTGTTCTGTCTGAACCCACCCATAAGACCAGCTAGCTTGAAATCAAGACTTATTTACCACTGATGGGCTCTGAAACCCTAGAAAGCCCCGTGACATGCTGAGGAGCTCATGTGCTATATAAAGAGGTCAGTGCTCTGTGCAGTGTGCTCATTTACACAACGTTTATCATTCTTTTAAAATCAGCTTTTAAAATAACTTGACACCCATAAGTGTCCAGGAAAACAAAAATACATTGATGATATATTTTAATCACTTAAACCAAATACTGACATTTTGTTGTCATAAATTCTGCTCCTGTTTAAATGAAACATTCCCAATCTCTCATATCTTAGCACAGTTTGTCACAAATGACATGCAGCCAATTTTCATTCAAGTTGTTTTACAGGTGATTTAGATTGATACTGCTGAGAAGAGCAGCATTCCTCCTACTTCCATCTCTCCCCTGTCTCACCCTCACTTCCACTGCTACACTAATAATTTCTGTAAATTTTTGCTGTAGACCAGAGGTGAATTAATTCTATTAGAAAACAGATCTGGATTAATATAGGCCTCTTGGGTCTGGGGGTTTTGTTGTAGTTGGGACGTGTGTTGTGTGCTTGCTGCATTGAGTTTAGTCTCAATCAGTTTTCCAAAGTTCTTTTTAGATGTTGTGCAGTGGGTTTGGGTTTTTTTTTAATATTTGCAGATTATAAATCAGTGAGTGGAAACATGAAATGCAATTTGCATTCTTGAAAAAGAGTTATTTTATAATGGTTCTGGGTGAAAGAAGAACTGAAGGCAAGGTTGTTCCAGTCCAAATTAAGGTAATTCCACATTACTAAGAGAATGTATTAGCAGCAAGAGATTAAGACAAGAGTTTGCACTTAGTTCAAGCCATGTTTTTACTGAAAATGTAGGTCACACTAAATTTTCCACATAATTAAACAAAATTAATAAAACTGATTGATATGTTCTGAGTGGGTTTGATTACCATGCTGATAAAATGGGATTTGTTTTGGAACTCCCTAGAATTGCAAGAATATGAGAGACTACTTAGGTAGATAGTGGGAACACGGAACTGAAGTTTCCTCAGCCAAAAAAAAATATCTTTTTTCTTTTACCAGGATTGCAGTGGCAATCTTTGCAAACTGTGTGCTTTTTATTAAAGTGAAATTCTTATGTATTCAGGAGAAGAGCAGGCTAAAAGCATCCAGAAGAGAAAACGGTAGTTAATTTTGTGCTTAATCACAAAGTAAGTGCCATACTTATTTCTGAGATTTCAGAAGGAAAATACCAGCTGGTACAAGTGTTGTAGAGTTTTACCTTCGTGTAGAGAAACAAGAACTGTAGAGATCATATCTTGATTTAATATTTAAATGAAAATAGTCCATTGACATTTTTAATGCATGTGACGCTGTAATACTTAAATGTCATATAAAGAAATGAAGAACAGTATTCTCTCTCCACAAAAGAACCAGGGAGGGTTTTTTCCCCTGGCTAAAATCGCCATGCTGTTGTTCATCTTTCTTTGTTGGAGAGGGGAAACTCTGAATAAAGAAACACATCACTGAATTGGGTTTTAGTTATGTTGTTGTTAATGTAAGAATTTGGGGTCTGCGGACTGTTATGTCCATGTACCTGATAGTTCAATGAAGGGCCTGGATAGTTTACTAATTGAATCAGTAAATAACACAAGCCTAAATGATGTAAGTTAATTCTTGTTACTCTGTGAGAGTGAATATGTAAATGCTGTCTGAAGTATTTTTTTCCCAGCAAACATGTATATTCTGTTTCAGATTGGGATTCGTAATTACACTTTTGATACTTCTGTACTTCAGCAAATCCATAGTATCATAGAATTGTTTAGGTTGGAGGAGACCTTTGAGATCATCGAGTCCAACCATCCCAACTCTGCCAAGTGTACTGCTAAACCGTGTCCCTAAGCGCGACACGTCTTCTAAATATATCCAGGGATGGTGACTCAACCACTTCCCCTGCAGTCTGTTCCAACCCTTTATTATTATTATTAATTTTGCTTTAGAGTAATGACACTAAAACCATGCTGTACTTCCCATGGGAAGATGACTGTCTTTTTTCTTTTACAGCAATTTACACAATTCTTAGGCTCCCTTTCATGAGATAAGTCACATAAGAAGATAGTCATAGAAGGCAGTGCATGCAGCAGGTTTCAACCATCCTTCAGTCAGCCATTCTCTTGTAATGGAAAAATAGTTTTAATTATAGTCCTTTAATTATAGTTGCATTATCAGATGACACATAACTAACACACAGCTACTGCTGAAGGCCTTTGGATATTACAGCTGTTATTAAGAGTAACTGCCTATCCACCTTTCCCATATACCTCAATTCTTTTACTTTGCTATCTAAACATTGAAGAGGATAATCTTTATTCATGTAATTTGAGTTCCTGTGACCTAACAAACAGCTATGACTTAGCAACAAGAAGAAAATCACTGTTTAAGGCAAGAATGTTGTTGATCTCTGTTACAACCGAAGGCAAAATTATGTTAGTCTTAAATTGGAAGAGCTTTGCCAGTAGAATGTCCCCAATTCTGGAATGACTTCGCCTAAATCTTATTATATGAAACTCACTTTTGATGCTCTTCCTCAATTGCTATGGCAGAAGAGTATTCCTTTCACTTTTAGATGTGGAAATAATACATATTTATACAGGCTCTGGTGAGTAAGGAGTACATGAGCAATAGTGTATAAATGTACTAAGGAACCGCAATGACTACTTTACATAAATCAGCAAAGACACAAGGAAACGCTATTTGTAGTAAATGCTTTTTATGACATGCAATTGCTTGGATATTAAGATTCCTAACATATTTCAGGTAGGTGAAATTTGATAAATATTTGGTAAATAATGTTCAATCATTGGTAGCTTTTACAAGAACTGAACCACAGAGGCATAAAAGATTCTGAATCTCAATGCATCGATCTGTAAGAATACAATAAAACAGTTTTCACTATATAATTAATTTACAAGAGAAATAGCATTTGTATTGAAGGGAAAAAAATCTCAGTAAAAAAAATTTCACACAATAATTAAGAAGTGGGATGCTGTTCAGTTGGATTAACCTTTCATTTTGTCCCAAAGGCATTTGAGAGACAGAGACTAGTTCTTGGATCAATACTGAACTGCAGTAAGACATTGCTATGCAGCCTCTTATGTCAGCATTTTACTAGCTGTTGCCTGTGGTTCATGTAAATTAAAGAGCATTTTGCCTTTTTCCTCTTGCCTTGAGAGGGCAAAATAATAGAGTATTCATTACTTTCATTTCATCTGTAGGTTGCACTTTATGTGTGTTTTAGGATTATCTGGTGCACTTAAACATTCAGTAAGAAATTTATTATCTTCCTTATGTTATTTCATCAATACATTGAAGCTGACAATATGAATCAACACCATGTTATTATCTTTCAAACTGATTTATATTCCACTTTATTTCAGGGAGGTTATTTTACTGTCTCTTAGCTCTGCTTGAGATACTTTGCAAGTAGCCCAGTATGAGGGCAGAATAATATCTAACTGTTAAATAGTGTTTTCATATTCTAGCTGCAATAATATATTTCATGGACATTGCACTAACAAGACTTGAAGTTTTATTTCAGTGTGGAATTAAATGATCCATTTTCAGTATTTATCGTGTTGTGCTCTTTCTGCAATTTTGCCATAGCTTTGCGTTTAACAACAATCTCTTCTTGTAAAGGTGAGGAAAGAAGAAGTTAAAAATTCAAAAATGTTAAATGAAGTTAAAAAAATGAAGTTAAAAAAATGAAGTAAAAAGTTAAATCCAAGTTAAAAATGCACCTGGATGAGGGAACTGGTGGTGAGGCGCTATAAAAGATGCTGGTGGAATTCTATCAAGTTAGACAGCACCAAACTGAAATAGACTACATTGTTTCCAAAAAGTTATCTACAAAATAGGACCTGTGGCAGGTAACTTCCATACTGTTTGTAAGCCCTGTGCTACACGAGTTTTGAACATACTCACTGGATAAATTGACAGGATGTTTTGCATAACTAGTCACAGGCTGTAAGTTTAAAAAAAAATATTTTATTGGAATCTTATTAACAGAGTAACACTCATGGGGGGAATTCAGTGCTTTCATCAGGAAGACCACTTGCTCTCCAAATGGTGACAAGAGCTTCCATTGCAGTCATTATGAGGGCATCTTCAGCCGGATCAAAGGAGAATCAGAGAACTGTTACAATCATCCTCCAGCTAGCCCTAGCAAATACTCCAGCATATGCATAATCAATTTCTGTTGATTATCTTAAACTATATGCAAAATACAT
This sequence comes from Struthidea cinerea, assembly GCA_013397865.1. Classification (NCBI taxonomy): domain Eukaryota; kingdom Metazoa; phylum Chordata; class Aves; order Passeriformes; family Corcoracidae; genus Struthidea; species Struthidea cinerea. Next base: position 1,465,989 of record VZTI01002181.1, on the reverse strand, counting down.
CTGAGCTGTTGTACCCACATGCATAGACTGTGTACCCTTTCCTTTCCTGCATATGCCGGAACAGTTTCCGAAGATTATTTAAAATTACCAATCCATGTACAGTTTAGTCTCCTCCTTTGCCTACAGCATAAACTGCTCAGGGGAGCTCCCTGGATTGCCTGGGCTGCCTGGATTGCCAGAGCAAGAAGTTAGCCAGCATATCTAAACAGGTAACACTTTCCAGCTGGCCTAAGCACAGCTGGTCTGCCAAGGGCAGTCTCCAAGGAACTGCCCCACAGCTCCCCCTCAGCTCCTGTGGCAGTTCCTTCATTTTTAAGCTGGGTAGGAGCTCGGTCAGTCAGGAGATCAGTTATTGTGCTGCAAGTCAGTCCATTGCCTCATCTTTGCAGAAACTGGCGGGGAAATTGTCAGCCTGCTGGGGAGGACTGGCAGTGGCTCTGGTCCTGCAGTACTCAACTGGGAAGATCAGAGCTGGAGGGGGTGACTGCTGGTGATAGTAGCCAGGGTCAGTCTGTTTGGCCGCCTCATGGTGGCTTGTCTGCAGGTCCAAGATCAAACCAGGAACTTGAGTCCATGAGGATCTGGGACAGAACCAGGGAGGTGGAAGGCTGGATGCAGACATACTGGCAACATAGTTCAGCTGAGACACCATGGGTAAGAGCATAAGCCCAAAGGCACGCGAGCAAAGGAGGGGCAGGAATTTGCAGTCTTCTCACAGCAATCTTTCAAGGCTCCACAGCTGTGCTGACAAGGCTGGCACTGATCCCAAGCCTCCAGGCCCTCTGGAGAGGTGAGAGACAGAACTCTGACAGCTACATCATTCTTGTAAGTACAGAGCAAACACAAATTTCCCTCTTTTATTGCAATTGTAATATAAATTCCATAGATTCTGGCATGGATACCTCTTTGTTTTGGCAAAGGATATCCAGAAGTTTTGCCTTGCTGAAGATCAAATAAAACCATTTCAGGCTGCAATTAGGATGGACACAGAGTCATTGTCATTTTACATTTACAATGTCATTTACAGTATGCAAGTAAGAATTTTCTTCTGTTCGTATATTGACTTGCTCCTTGAGTTTCATAAATGCTTATCAGAACCCTTTTTTGGGTACTTGTTTGAAGCTAACATAATAAAAAATAATTTGTCTTTTGCTTGTGGATGTTACCAAATTAGTGGTTACCATGTGGCATCCGTGTAGCATCTGTTTAACAGATTTCCTACAGGCAAAATTACCAACAGCAGTTGCAACTCCTGCCACTGCGTGTTTCGAGAGAAGCAAAGGAAGTACTTTTACATAAAGCATCAGATGGTCTTTAAATAATTCAAATGAAACGTTCTAAACAAAGACCTTGTAAGAGCTTAAAGAACTATCCTGAACTCATGATCCCTTAGGCAGACCGCCTGCAGCTCAGCAGTGCACAACACAGGTTTTCATTACAGAAACTGAGCGTTACTTCTGTGTTCTGAACTGCATAAATGAATATGGGCCATTGATACAGGATTAGTTTCAATCATCCTTCCCTGGTGCATATTTCAAAAAATAGCTTTCTAATGTTTCATAAACTCTTTATTTAGCCTATGCATTACTAAATGCAAATCTTCCGAATCCTGTTAAAACTGGTCTTCAGGACAGAGTGGGAAATCCATTCCCTCTGGAAGGTGTTTATATCATGGCAAGGATAATAGGCTTTGTAGCCCAGGTAGAGTATGCTATTTATTGTCCTTTTCCATAACTCAGCCCTGAAAAAATAATCAATTTGTTAAGCTATTTTTTAGCCAAAATGCTATCTAGCATTTAGTTAAATAAAAATTAAAAAAAAAAAGGGGGGGGGGGAAGATTCAATCTCTAAATGAAGGCAAGTCCTGAAACTGAGTAGAAATAGTTTTTATTCTTAGAGATGTATAGTCAAACAAATACCTAAACCTCTTTGGTCAGTGCAGGGCTTGGCTTTATTTTAAGTCTGTTTTCTGCCTATGTGGAATCAAGTGACTGTTGTAGAGAAACTTTCTGCAGTAGCATATGCATTCTGTCCCCTTTAAAAGACCTCCTTGGCTGAACTGTAAACCATAAGAAATACCTAGGATGATAAAAGGTTTCTGGAAATGTATTCCTATTTTAGTTTTGACTTTGGTTAGACAACCTAAGTTGGCTGTTACAAGGAAAATATCAATCACTCCAGAAGAAGTTGCTATTCTAACCTGAAAATAAACTAATGAAAGTTAGCCAATCAGGCTAACTTGTTTTTTAATACATATTCCCTAAGAACACATTCTGTCAAGTCACAAGTCTTCCAATCCTGTGACATAATTCCACAATCTCCTCCCCTTTCGACTACATCCTGCCCCAAGCAGTCTTGATCATGCTGGAGCTATGGCTTCAACAAATCTGTCACGTGTCTCTGCACAATAATTTGTATTCAAGGGGTTTCAGTGCCAAAGTAGCCTCATAAAAGCACATACTGGTTTTTGTGCTATTATAGACATACTGCAGTGGTGACTTCTTTTGTAGGCAATAGCTTGAAACCTCCAGCTCTGCCAGTGTATCAAACAACCTTTAGAAGGTCATGTTTTCCTCTTCTTCTGGAAGAAATTTGATTAATGATTTGGAGATTAAAAGTTCTACAGCTCCTTATATATTTCTGGAGATGTCTACTTGTCAAGCACTGATGAATATTATATCTTCATTCCTAAAGTACAAACAGAAGTTCTAACTGTGGCATGCTGATTGACATTTTGTAGTGAAAAGCAGTGTTACACTGAAAGTGTTGATGTTTTAATCACAATTTAAATATTGCACAAAAAATACTCATTTCAGGTAGTGATGTTACAGCCTTACACCAATTAAAACAGAAAATCAATTGAAGCTAAATATGTCTTTCCTTTGGATGATAAAGCTGCTGTTTGTGGATTTGAAGCTTTTATCAATGGAAAATTCATCACTGGAGCAATAAAATATTATTGTACTTTGCCTTTGATGTGCAACGCTGATCTTAGTTTCTCTCATGTCTTTTGTTGTTGCCACTTAGCAGTATTTCAATGTAGTCATGCCATTTAAGAGAATATTGGCTAAGTTTTCTGTCTATAGAGATGAAATTCCTTAGTTTGGAAAAATCTTTCATAGGTTAAAGAAAAGAGTGGTGAATCAAAAGAATGAGTAATATCAAAAAGCTATCAGTCAGAGTGATGGAGCTTAGCAAATGGACCAAGATGCACCAAGGTATGTTGAATATCGTGGCTTAGTGCCTACCAGAAAATTTACAGTTGTCCAGTTACAGACTCCTTGCTGAGTCATGTCTTTGTTGGGAAACTTCTTTTTACTAGAACTCATTTGGACCATACATTTAATACAATTCATCAGGTTCTGCCAGAAATTAAGGAATTATTGAAAGTTTGACATTTCAAATTATAGTTTCATTTTTCCTTACGCTTCATCAAAAACAAATAGTAGTTTCTGTTTTAGCATTTAGTTTCAGTCCCTCTGTACACTAATTAAATTATTGTTTTGGAAAACATAAGCTTTAATGAGAAAATTAAAGCTCTTTCCTGGTTTTTGTTTTGGGGTTTTCTTAGGATATTTTTGTAATAAGTGTTGGAAATTAATCTCCATGTTCTACAGGGTGATCGAAATCACCTGTATCACTGCACTGAGTTTTCAGAATGGCTGTATTTCCTTTCATATGCCAGCTTCTGTTTCACTATGGAAACAGGAAAAAGCATTGAATGAAAACATGCAGGTTTGTTAAAATACAGTCTTAAAATCACATCTTGTTAGGAAGTAAAAGTTCTGTGCCTGGAGGAATGTAGTTACACAAGAGACTTCAGTAAGCTTATGATTGTTTTCCTTTTAATTTCTCCTCTTTTGTTAGAGGATAATTGTTTGTAATCATTCTTGTCATAAAGCAACTAAACCATAAACTTAGGCTTGCTGTGATTGGTAGAAGGCCTTGCAGCTATCTCTGAGGATGTATTTGCTCCTCTAGGACTTAAAAAATTGACCTGAGTTGGCACATCTCCTGTTTTGAGTTATCTCTGTCTCTGCTGCTGTTTCTCCTTTGGCCTGCACATATTGACCTCTGTCTGCAAAATGGGAGGTGATTCCACAACATCATGTGGTACCTTGGGTCATTTCTGTATCTTGTTTGTATTATTAGACCTATCAAATTGCTTTTTTAATGTCATTGCAGAAATAAACTAAGAAGCCAGGTCTGCAAATTAAAGCTAAAAAAGAAAAAAAAAGACATGCAGTTTTACCAGTGAGGTTTGGAACAGTTAGCCAGGCAAAATGATGAACTCATCTTCTCTGAAATCCAGTCTGGCTGGCTGTTATCAAGCTTTGCTTTAGAAAATAAATGTAATGTATTATAGAGGAGATCATGCCTAATGGCCTCTTGATCCTTTCTAACCTTTTAAGCTATAAATACCCATAATGAATCAATGTGGTTATTCTTTGGGTAGCCTAGGAACAAAAATTTGTCTAACTAGTTTGGTATTCCCCACCTTCGTCTAAAGAGTTAAAAAGGGCAGGGAACATAGCTCCTTCTCATGGACATGTTATGGCATGCAGATTAAACATCAATTTCCTTGGAGTGCTATTCATGTTTTTTTCTTTTTTCTTTATTTAGTAGATTCTATGGATATGTGTATTGAGATACCATCTAGTATTAAACACATACATACTTGTACAGATTAAGGTAAATGAATTTCACTGTAGCCATGCCTCTGCCTTGACAGTTCTATTGTATATTTAAAATGGAAGTTTTATCCTAGAAAAGACTTGTGCCTCATCTCTTTGGCACTGTTCATTCTGCAAAGTTTAGTTCTCTGTTCTTCTCAGCTGAAAATTTCTGTAGTGCTTGAAGCCTTTCTGGCTTATCTTTCTATCTAAAAATGCATTAGGGAAAGTGAATGATATTTTAAAGAATGTAATATGTAAATGGAAACTGTACCTTGTAGACCTTCTTTAACCTCCTTGGGAATAGGCCTTGGGACTGCCTCTATTAAATCTATTGTTGTCATTCTCTATCCTTACAAAATAATTAATATTCACTATATTGTTATTAAATAAATATTTATGTGATTTTTATTTCCTCTTCTAGAAAGCAAACTGCCAGGCTGTAATTAAATTAGTTAACAAGGCTTTGTTTTAAATATCTAGTTTTCTCAGGTCTACCTACCTCAAAAGTGGGTAGAGAAGCATCTCAACAAAATGAGACATAATGCATAACTTATACCGTTCATGATGTAATAAAGAATATGCTAAAACATCATAGACAGGAACAGTTCAGTTTTGATGAGTATTTCACACCATGGAAGGCAATGCATTTTGATCCTTTTTCTTAAGCTGAACATTCTCCACAAATTAATTTTCTTTTCAGTTGCGCAGAATCTCTTGGGGTTTTTTTATCCTTTGCCTCATACAAGTAAAATGTTTTAACACAGTGTCTAATAATTTCTGTTAAATCACAGGTTTTTCCTAACTGTTGTGTTGCTGTTTTTATTTCCTAGAAATGTGACTACAGTGTTTGCTAGAGATGTTACATTTGGAGCACTGGATGTGAACAAACAAGTCACAGCTGAGGCTGGAACTAAGTAGAATCTATGAGTCATGTAATTGCCATACTAATTAAATATAAACAAATTATTAAACCATTACGTTTTTAGGACTGTATTTACAATTTACACACAAATATTTATAGAATCTGTCAGTATTTTATTCTAAGGCATCTGGCCGTCCTAGAAGATTTTGCATTCCGCTGTAGTTGTTGCTGCTGCAGTGATTTTTCTCAAAGGTATTTGAATCTTTTTCACTAAAAAGTGAAAAAGACACAGCTGGCACTTCTAGCACTCTGAAGCACTCACAAACAGAATCCAGGTATGGCTGTGTCACAGAAAAGCTCATTATCACCACTGGAAAACATTAATAAAAGGTTAGGTAGGAAAGGAAAGATCAATTCCAACCCCTTTTACTTTTATTCACAGGAACTCCTTGCCTGAGAAATACGCTTAAAACTCAAGTGAATATCTTAAAATATGTGATTCCAGGTTTTTACTATCCCACATATTTTGTGAAGTCCTTGGCACTTTTAGTTATTTTCAGCTCCTTTTTATATTTTTTCTTAGGCAAGATAAAATGCTGCAGAGGTGAAATGCAAAGTCTTCACATGACTAATCTGTCCATCTAATGTTGAAATTGATTAAAATAAGTAAGATGACAGATAATATTTTCTTTCCAGCAGTGATGTCTTTTCTTATTCTTCCTTTTCATCAGTGCTGCTTAGTTTAAATGTATTCGTTTGGGGATTTCTTTCTGATGACTGCAATAATACAGCAAGTCCCTCAAGGAAAAGAGAAAGAAAGTGATGCTTATTTGTGCAAACCTTTCCTTCCCTAGTGGAATCATTTCACTTTTTCAGGCATTTCATTGTTCCATTTTTGAAAACCCTTGTTTTTTACAGCATCTCTGCTCTTAGCAAGGACAGTGTGCACTTCTTGTTTACATATTCTTTTTAATTCTAGTACTTCTCACCAACTGATGGTGGCATCGATGACTCTAAAAGATTATATCTGTGTTTGTTGGTTTTTTTAAATTTAGAATCAGTGCTTTTTGCAGAAGAGTAAATTGGATAAGGACATGAAACCACAAAATTCCTTTTTCAGTTTTTCATGTGATACTGGGATATAGGTAAAGGACAGGGAAATTTCACTTTTCAGTTATTAGAAATAAATGACACATATATTTGTTAAAACTCTAAAATATGGCTATATTCTGCTTTTATTCCAAAAGAAGAATAATGAAGATGTTTGGGTACACTTGTAATGAAATAATATTTGTCCACTGCCCTGATGATTTTGCTTCTCCTCCTGTAAGCTTGCATGCTTCTGTTTCAACCAGAGTTTGAAACAGCATTTGAAGAGCAGCTGTCCAATTAAATCATTATTTTAATAGATTGCTCAAATTCTAGGGCAGGCTCAGCTCTGCACCAAGGCAAGCCAATTGCTTTACATGTCTTGGAAATATTTTTTTTCAGAGAAAGAATGAATACAGTCAAATTTGGCACCAATGAGTTCCTCTATTTCCTTTTTACCCAAGAGCCAGCTGTTACCTTCTTGTCATGGCTTAATTTTATGCACATCGTTATTATCAAACCAGCATAACACACTGAACCATGACCAAGAACGTGTGGCAGTATGGAATATTTCTATTCTGATATTCCAGTCATAAATCTTAAGCCTGTGTTTCCATATTGTTTCTCCATGCTTAACATTTTAATGCTCTTAAAATCAATCTTTACTGACAGATTTCATAGAATTTTCTTCATTTTCAATGAACATCATACATGATTTGGCATCACTGAAGGGGTTTACTACAGTAAGTAAATCACTTTGGTCATATTCTAAAGAATGCTTTTTGTGTGGAATGCTTATCATTGCAAAACTCTAACATGCAACTTTTCCTCTTTTTTTTTTTCTTTAGGCCAGCTTTTAAGATTTTTCTGTAATTTAGTCTATTTGTAAATTTGCCCTAATAACAAGCACAATCACATCTGAATATTATTTCCCCCTAAATATATCTTTTGGAGTCTCATACCTCTCTTGCTTGCTCACAGCAGAAATTACTTCCTTCCTTCTGGAAATCTGTAATTTGTAAGTGAAGCCTGCACTTAGACCAAAGAACCTTCAGTGAAAAGGAAAATGCTTTTGGCACCAAAGGATCAGCTGTAGATTACTCAGGGCAAGAGGTTTTGGTTAGTGCTGTGTTTCATCAGTGCCAGAAGTAGATTAGAACCCAAGCAAACACAAACTGCAAAGTTCCCAATAACCCGTTACCAAGTTTAAGTGTGAAACCCAGGGGCATGTTTGACAAACCACTAAAGAGAATTCCCTCCCCAGTGGTGGTTGCATGGTAAAGCAGTTAACTGGCATTAGGCAAATGCTGGTTTAAAGTACTTTGCAGAATGTACCATTTTTGTTGTCAAGAAATAATTTAAATAGTAATGTTGCTTCCTTTTTCTTCTTCCTTGGTTCCAAATGGAAAAAAAAAGATACTGCCACTGATTGCTACTCTTCTTGTGCTACAGTTCATATGATGCACAAAGGAATTGAAAGGGATAGTTTTCAAAACACTGGTGAAATTGGAAGATTCAACTAATTGAAGGTGCGCTTTTAAAAAAAACTTTTATATAAATCTTCTCAACATACAAAGACTAGTATCATTATAGAGGTACAACGGCTTACTAAAGGATATTATAACCAATATATAATAGATTCCTTGTGCTAAAAGGGGAAGATTTACACACTTCATACTTTACAGGGCATGTAGGAAAAGGATACAGAAACAGTCAGGAGAGCCCTGGAAATCCTCCTTCCTCTTTTGAGGAATTGTATTATTCATCTGCATCAGATGATATTTTATACATGCTGGATCATCATATTATAGAAAATTTTGTCTTTAAAATAATTGTCATTAGAAGAATTTATTTTTTTCCTGCTCCTTTGGTGGACTTACAAGATTTTATTATAATGAAATTTCATTTCACAGTGGTGTTCATTGGGCTTTTGCGTTGATGAAGAAAGCAATAGAGTTGGTAAGAAGGCAATTTCCATCTATCTGCTATCAACTTGAACTTGGGAAAGACTGGGATTCTGCTACCAAGAAGATATTGGGTATCAAGTTTTTCTAACATAAATTATCCTTCTACATAAAATATTTAATGACATCATTCTTTCAGCTAATAACAGAGTTAGCTTTCCTTGCCGTTTTACATACAATGTTTAAGTTGAGGACATTTCATCTTATATTGTTACTAAATGAAAATTTTCACAGTCACATGCTTTAAGTCACACACTTTTATGGAAACAAAGGGTCTTACAGTTAGTAAGTGTTGTTTTTACATATATGTCATGTTTTACTTACCGGTAGCTGTTTAAAATACCTTAATATTTAATTTTTTACACTAATTTCTGGTTTGTTGCACATCGTAAAGTACTTTTATAACATTTTTGTTTTGATTTCTGCTAAAATCTCACGTACTTCAATGGCACAGTAAAGAAAGCATATGTAGCAATTCAGTTAATTATGGCAGGAGATGTTTTGACAGATACAAGAGTGTGATTAACAAGGAAGTAATAAATATCTGTATAACATATCAGTGGTTTTAATTGGGTGGTTTTGTAATTCCTACAGTGTGCCTTGCAATGCAAACAGCAGAATAGATCTTTTTCTACTGCACTGCTTTTCTTACTGATCATAGTTCAATTTGTGAATACAGAGGTCAGTTTTGTTAGGAGGAAAGAGTTCTCTATTTTCTTCCTGCTGCTACTCTGTATTCTCATTTTATGCTGATGAAAAACAAACAGATTAATTGTGTTTTCTACCAGACCAAACACTAAAGCCGAATCACAAAAACAGACTAACATCTATTTTAATTTAACGGGCTTTTCACAGGTGTTTAATGAACACACTTGTCCTAGGGTGGAGACTACATCTTCTAAATTAAGGAGCTGCACAGAGCAACACTTTGGTACTTTGTGATCTGAGGAAATGTAGTTGGAGACAGCACAATGGCCTGCACTGAGGGATCAAGTGTGTATGGAACATACTCCACACTTGTTTGTCCATCCTTTGAAAATATTCCGAAGCAGGAGATTCCGCAGTAGCATAGGTAATGCCTTATACTGCCCTTGCAAATGAAGAATGCTCCCGAGCAGTTACACAGAAGTAAGAGGTTACTAAGGAAAACTGCAGAATCTTTTTCATAGAGGTTTTCATGAGAATTTAAGCAAACATGTGCTAAGGATGGAATAGATACACTTGATTGTGTAGAGGACATTGCCAAGAGGGATATCCTGATGTCCTTCTGTTTCTAAGGTGATCTGAATCCTTGTTCTCAAGATGGAAGAGACTGGCTCTGTTAGTAAAAATACAAAGGAAGTATTTTTACTACACTTTGAGAAGAGCTAGGATATGGGTTTCTTAAGAACTAGGAAGACTCCCTGATACAGTCAATAATAAACTAGCTTCCAAATCTGCTGTTTGGTCTTTGCATGGTCAATTGCTCCATTACTAGAGTTACCTTAGAAAGCAAGTGCTGGCAAAAACATGAAGAAATTTTTTTCTTCAGTACAGCTGTCACTCTTGCAACAATACATCCCACGTGGGTATGTATGTGTGGAAGGTACACATTCATGCTAAGACCCAAGTTTTGGTTCAGTGATGTGTATTCTCTAAGGACCTGTTTCTGAGATACAATACATTAACACACTCTGGCTCTAGCAAAAGGCAATGGAATAAGCAAATAGGGCGTGGTTTATTTGCTTTTTCTTACTTATTTTTCTTTCTCCTACATGTTACATTAAAAAAGCTACGCTTGCCAATTACTTTAACATGCAAAATACTATGAAATTAAAAGCAGGTCTTTTTCCTTGGTAAGAAACCCTATCAATGCCACAGCAGGACCTTGTCCTGAGGTGGCCATGTATATATTTCTTGTGCATTTCCCCAAAACCTCATCCAGCTGAGGGCAAAGAATACCTTTGACCCAACAAGTCCAAGTGGAAGATGCTGCATGTGGGTTGGGGCAATCCCAGGCATGAGTACAGACTGGGAGAAGAACTCATTGAGAGCAGCCCTGCTGAGAAGGACTTGGGGGTGCTGGTGGCTGAGAGGCTGGACATGAGCTGTCAATGTGCACTCACAGCCCAGAGAGCCAAATGTCCCCTGGGCTGCATCCAAAGCAGCGTGGGCAGCAGGGCCAGGGAGGGGATTCTGCCCCTCTGCTCTGCTCTGGTGAGACCCCACCTGCAGTGCTGCATCCAGCTCTGGGGTCCCAGCACAGGGAGGACATGGAGCTGTCGGAGCGAGTCCAGAGAGGGAACACCAGGATGGTCAGAGGGACAGAGCACCTCTCCTATGAAGACGGGCTGAGAGAGTTGGGGTCGTCCAGCCTGGAGAAGGTTCCACGGAGAGCTTATAGCACCTTCCTGTTCCTAGAGGGGGGTTATAAGAAAAGAGGAGTGACGGGCAGACAGTGATAGCGCAAGGGGGAATGCTTTTAAACTACAGAGGACAGATTTAGATGAGATATTAGGAAGGAATTCTTCACTGTGAGGGTGGTGAGGCACTGGCACGGGCTGCCCAGAAGAGCTGCGGATGCCCCATGGCTGGAAGTGCCCAAGGCCACAGAGAAGCTGTGGCTGCCCGATCCCTGGAGGTGTCCAAGGCCAGGTCGGGCAGGCTCTGAGCAGCCCGCTCCCACGGGGGCTGTGCCGGAACGCTCCCTGAGGGCCCTTCCAAGTCCCGCCCTGCTGCGGCCGCGCGGAGGGCACGAGGCCCCGTGCGTCACGGGCTGCCGGCGCGGCGATTGGCTGGGGCGGCCGCTGCCCCGCCCCCCCGCCCGGCCGCGGATGTCGCAGGCG